>JAXISO010000034.1:0-254447 GCA_036785465.1 Colletotrichum agaves | reverse complement strand
TATAGTAACTATAGACTGTAGTTTGTAGTTATAGTATGTAGTTGTAGTTGTAGTGTAGCTTTCTATAGATGCTCTAATTAGTATAACTTAGTTAGTACTTCTTAGCTACTAAGTAGCTTAATTAGGCTCTAATAAGCCTAATAGGGTATATATACTAGACTTATAATTATACTCCCTATTAATATAATTAAGTCTTTTTTAAATTATTTAACTCTATATATACTTATAAGTTTACTATAATTATAAGCCTAGCTCTAACTAAATACTTTTATCTTTAAACTCTACCTCTATTCTTAAAACTACTAAAGTATATAAAAGAGACTTTATTTCTCCTTATATTATACATTAAATATTCGAATAATTATTATCCATATTTATTATAAATACATCTACTAAATAAGCTATTATTAATTATACCTTTAAAATAAAGAATAATTAATTAACTTAGTAGGTATTCTTTTAGTATTATACTTAATTCTAGGGAATCTAGGAGAAAATTAATCTAGATACTAAGCTATAAAAGGAACTAATTATAACTAATAATCCACCTCCTATAATTAAATTATTTATTACTAAAGAGAAAAAAGAATTTAAATAATTATACTAGACTACCCTTATAGAGTATAAACTTACTCTCTAAATAACTTAGGAAGTACTCCTAGAGAGTACTCTAGAATTATAAGCTCCCATAAACCCACTAAAGTGAATACGTATTATAAAGAATAATATCTATAATAACTAATAGGATATACTTAAGATATATATAATTAACCTAGGAAGTATAAATACTATTCTTACTAGTTACTATAATTATTAATACTACCTAGAGAAGTTAATATATATTACTATTCTAAAGCTAAGATATCTTAATATAATATATATAAGTAGTAATTCACTTTAAGGAATACTAAAGTCTCTAAGGAGAAGGTTTATACCTATTATAACTACTTTTAATACTTATATAATTACTAAGTATAATATAATTTTATAAAAGGTATTTACAAATATAGGTTTTATATACTAGATTGTTAAATAGGAAGTATATTATACTTAATACCTTATATTAAATATTCCTTAAGTATAGAGTATTAATATAACCTTGGACTTTTATGATATAGTTAGAAGCTACTTTATACCTAATTGAGTAGAAAGTAAAAACTAAAAAGTCTAAGTTAAATACTAATAATATTAAAAAGAGCAGGAATAATATTTAGTACTATTATTTATTTTAGCAATATTACTAAAAAGTCTATATAGTTAACTAGTTACTTTTCAACTTTTACTAGATAGTTTAATATAGTTTCTACCTTATTTTAAAATAACTTAAACTTAAAATATTTATATAGTTAGATTTACTTATAGTCTACTAAGATATATAGCTATATTAAATATATAATTACTACGTAGACTAAAAAGAGGGTTTAGCCTAGTAAGAATAAGGATATTAAAATTAGAAGAGAAATTTTAATATAAATAAATAGAGGAGCCTTAAGAGTACCCTAAAAGCTAAAGGTTAAATTATACCTAATAAGAAGGCTAAAATAACTCTCTCTAAGTTAAAAGTAGGATTTATAAAGCCTATTAATTTAACTAGGAAACAATAAGAGTTTGCTAGTAAAGTTATTACCTTTTTATTAATTAATTTAAATCTAGGTAAGCTTAAGTTATAATCCCTAAGTACTTTTAATATACTTAGAGCTTTTATTTACTAATTCTTCTAGAGTATAATTATAAATACTTATAATATTATAATATTTCTACTTAAATCTAGAATATTTATTATTAAATCTAGTATTTATTATATATAATATAGAATAAATAAATTACCTATTCTTAGTATTAAAATATATATTATAAAAGATATCTTAGCTAGTCCTTATAAACTACTCTTAAAGAGTTTAATTTTAAAGAATATAATATATATAAAGGATTTTTATATTAATATTATTTTAGAAATACTTATTAAATATACTAGTTATTATATAAAGTATAAGGGAGTATATATAATATACTTACTTATATATAAGTAATAATTTATAGCTTATAATTACTATACTATAATTATAGTTCTACCTTTATATTCTATACTATTTACTATAGTTTTAAGCCTAGTTCTACTTAACCCTGGCTGTGTATTTAAATGGTATGTGTGTGCGATTGTGATACCTATACCTCTGTGTGCTAAAGATGCGGGGATTGAATCCCGCCCGCGCCAATAAACAGCCCAATGTTCCTCCCTATACTTAAGAGTGTGTAGTTCTGTACCTGCTGGGTGCTGTGAAACTGGGGGGTGTGTTGCATGGAGTATAGGGGAGTGGTGTCAAATTGGCGGGCGGTTTCTGCCGCCCTTCACCGCCGCGCGAGATCCGTAAAAGGGGCTCGCGCAGGCGCCGCTATATTATGCGCACTCTCGAGAATAACAACAATAATAACAATCTCAAACCAATTAATACCAACCTCAGAATTCAATAATTAATAATCTAATTTATATTACCTATATTAATATTATAACTTTATACCTATTTTATCCTACTCTCGACCTTTTTTAATAATATAACTATGTTTATAATAACCTCTTAAGTAGCTAGAAAGATACCCCTAATCAGCCCAAGGAACTAGGTACTATGAATTGAGACTATCTAGTTACTCACAGATAGTTATAGTATATGGGATACTATTAATCCCGAGTTTATAAACTATATTTAAAGCCTTAGAGAGACCTTAGAAGACTTAAATTAATTTATAATAAATAGGAGAATTTACTACTACTCTTAATAAAAGGAGTATATTACCTAGTAACTATGAAATCCTCCTAAATACTCTAAAATACTAATAAGGAAGTAGATAGAATAATTATATCCCTCTCTAAAGTAAACCTTAATAATAAAAGTAAACTTCTATAACTTAAGATTTAAACTCCTATAACTTTAGCTAGATAACCTATACTTATCTATAATACATAGTATATTTTATAAAACTTATAAGGTTAAGAAAGAGAATTAAAAAGAGCCTAGTTAATATAATAAGCTCTCTAGAAGCTCCCGGCTATATAACTTAGGAAAAGGGCTTAGTTAATATAATGAGCCCTCTAGAAGCTCCCTCTCTATAAGAGTCATAGTATTAATAACCTCTTACTACTTAGTACTTATTAGAGAATTTACTACCTCTATTAATATTATAAATAATATTAAGTTATAAAGTAATATATAAACTTAGGGGTAATAGAGTATAGCCTAGAGCTTATAATAAGCCCCTTAAACTTAATAACTTAATTATAAGGTAATTAGTAACTCCGGGGGACCGCGAGTAACTAGGGGACTATAAGTGGATTATATAGACTAAGAGGCTTACAAGGGCCTAAGAGACTAATTCTATAAATAATATAACTCTTTCCTACCTATTAAGGAGGTTTTAGTAAGAATAACAGGGATTACATAATAGAATTTATTATTATATATATATAGAATTACCACTATATTTAAAAACACACAATTCTTTTGGTAGATTAGGCCCTGGGAGGGTCCAATTTAGGGGGGTATATTAAATTAGCGGGCGGTTTCTATCGCCCTTCACTGCCGCGCGAGATCCATAAAAGGGGCTCGCGCAGGCGCCGCCATATTACGCGCACTCTCAAGAATAACAATAATAATAATAATCTTAAACTAATTAATACCAACCTCAGAATTTAATAAGTGTGTATAGTGCGCCCACTTATATATAAGTAATAGTTTATAGTCTATAATTACTATACTCTAATTATAGTTTTACTTTTTTATTTTATATTATTTACTATATTAGTATATAATATTATTAGGAGAATAATACTCTTTATTATAAATATATAGTTAATTATATTACTCTTTATTATAAATATATAGTTAATTATATTACTCTTTATTAATATATATACTAAGTTAATAATATACTCTTTAAATAAAAATTACTTTTTAATTATTCTTTTTTATAGATTTTAATTAATTCAGTAAGTATAATTATATATACTAGTACTTTTAATATTTATTATAAATAACTATTAAGAGAGCCTAGAACTAACTATATTATTCATATTATATTATACTATTTCTATATTAACTATTTAGGATTTAAGGTACTCTCTAAGTTAATCTTTATAATAAGGGGAATAGAGATTATAGGACCTAGAAAAATTTAATATAAGGCTTATTTAAGAGCTTATACTTATTAAAGAACTAGTCCATATACTATGTCTAGTATATTATATAGGATTTATTTAATTACTTTAGTAATAAGTATAAAAATAAGTTATAATTATTTATAATTAAAAATAAATTTCCTAAAATAGAATAGGGCTTTATATTATTAAATAAATAATAAAAGGGTTATTAGGATATTTACCTATACTACTAGATTTTACTTGGATCTAGGGCTTTGGAGTAGATACTTTAGTAGTTAAATAGGTAGTTACCTAATTTATATATAACTATATATAACCCTATTTAACTAAATATTATTTCTTTCTCTAAGGCTTCCCTCTCTAAATAACTTTATTTTAATTAACTTACTTTATATTACTTTAAATATAATAGACTCTCTTATTTTTACTAAAGTAACTAAATCTAATTAGTATAGTAAGTTTAATACTAATGAGTAGTTAACTTTATTATTATACTATAATATAATAATCTATAGATTAAAATGATTTATTACTTTCTAAATTAAAGAGAAATAATATTTATTCTAGAGTAATTCTAAGCCTCCCTTTATAATATAATATTATACTAATAGAAATAATAGATTTAAAAGGTAATAATTTAGCCTCCTCTTTTATCTCCTATTCTTTAAAGTATTAAGTTATATTTAACTAGGTGAAGTTTCAAATCCCCTAATTTATAATTAGTACCTTAGTTTATCTTATAATAACCTCATTAACTCTACTTAAATAAAGCTTTTAATTCTCCTTAGTATTAATAAGATTCCTATTATATTATATACTTTTAATTCTTTAAATAATTAAAATATATAATTTATACCTCCTTTTTTTATAACTCTCCTCTTATATTCTTATTATAAAAATATTAACTATTTTATAATTTTTTAAATTCTTAGTATATTCATTTTTCTGTATTAAATAGGTTATTCTCTATAATACTTTGGTAATAACTAATCAATTAATAGAATCCTTATTCTCTCTTTATAATCCTTATTCTTCCTTATTAATTCCTCCTATTCCTAATTCTCCCTTTATTCTTTCTCCCTTATTTCTTGTTTATAATATATCCCTTTTGAAAGAACTAGTAGTAAAGAATACCTCTAAATAATAATTAACTTATTTAAATAGTAATAAACCTACTAGATTAATCTCGTTTCCCCTTTAGTATTATTATATAGTAAGTTATTTAATATAATATAAATTAATTAATTTACTTTATTACTTTACAAGAGAGTAGATTATTTAACCTATTTATTTTTAGAAATAAGTAACCCCCTCCTTTTTTATAAAGAGATTTTATAAGAGAATATATTAAATATATACTAGAATTATTTATTATTAATAATAATTTACCTTTTTATATTATTTATATAGTATATTAGAAATATTATAAATAGTAGTAATAAGGTAGTGATTCTATAGTAGTATGCTCTGTCCTAGTTCTCTAAAATAAATAAAAGGGGTAATTATTATATTTAACTTATTTAACCCCTTTTTTATCAATTTAGCTAGTTATACCAAAATAGCTAAACTCTATGGTTTTAAGCTACTTAATTTATTATTGTACTATATTATTTAGTATTAAATTCCTCTTATACTTCTAAAACTCTTTTTTTCCTATAATAACTTCTACCCCTTATAATTTTAACTCTAGATCTCTCTCTCTCATAACCTCTATTATAATAATTTTATTTACCTTACGATTATTTATTAATAATATTGTTACTTATTGAGTAATTTATTGATTAATTTACTATTATAATAAAGGTTAGTACTTTTAGGGAAATAATACTTTAATAGTATATAAAGATTTAATAGAATTATTAATTTATTATATTAGTAGTACTTAATCTTTCTAAGTTAAAATAGTATATAATAAGTTTATTAAGTTTATTAAACTATTTAAATTACGTTATTAAATTCTTTATTATTATTTCTTCCCTATTATAATATTTAACTAGAGTATATAATAGGTATTTACTTTTAATTAAATAGTTATTTATTAACTTACCTTTTTTATAACTTTAAAAAGTAGTAAAGTATATAATAAGTTTTAACCCCTTAAATTAAATAATAAACTATAAATTCTTTATTAATTATTATTATTTATTATTTTCCTTAATTTAATCAGTAATTATAATAACCCTAAATTCCTAGTTTAGGAAGGACTTTTCAACCCCTTTTAGGGACTAGTTAGTTTAAATTAATTCTCCTTTTAGGAAGTCTCTTTTTAGGCTAAAGGTACTAGGCTTTCCCTCTTTAGGAAGCCTTCTTAGGGAAAAATAAGTATTATAAAAACTTTCTTCTCTTTTCTAATACTTCCCTCTTTATAAAATTCCCTTTTTTAGAAAGCCTCTCTTTAGAGTTAAAGACTAAGTTCACTCTTTAGGAAGACGAAGATTCTATTTTTAGGAAGAGAAGTGAAGTATAATTAGAGTAGGTAAATATTATTTAGATTTACTATTTATAATTTATTTATTAAATAAATTAATCCCTAATAATTATAACTTAGGGAAGGTCTTTATATTTATAATATTAATCTTAATTTATTTATAAATTATTTCTTTTTATTATTTTATTATTTTCAGGTATTACTATTAATTATTATATTAATAATTCTTATTACTCTTATTATATATATTATATTAAAAACTCTTAGTTTTTATTCTTATCAAGTTTAAATATCTTATTAATTACTTAATATATAATTAACCTTTAGTTATTAATAATAAGGAACTTAATTTTATTAAGATTAAAAGTTTTATTACTTATTATATTAGTATATTTAATAAATAAAACCTATTAGGTAAGTAATTATAATTTAGCTTTAAGAATACCTTTGAGAATTATATTAATACGTTTAAGTATATAAATATTATTATAATAAAAGCTTTATACAAACCTCTTATATATAAAAGTACTTTTATTAATAATCATAGAGATTTAATTAAAAATAGTCTTATTAAGGCTATTATTAAATATAATTATTATTAATAAGTTTAAAGGAATTTTAAAATTATTAAAAGTACTTACTTTAAGTTAATAATTTATAAGAATAAAAATACTAAATTCTACTAAGAATTAATAGAACTTATTAATAAGAAAGAGATAAATACTCTTAGTATTATTATTTCTTCTCCCCTTTTATTTTAATTCCTCCCTATAAGAGTAGTAAGACTCTTATTAGCTATAATTCTTTCTACCTATATTCCTTAAACTATCTCTCTAGTTATAATTGTCCCTTAAAATTTCATTATAACTAAAATATTATTCTTAACCCTTTTATAATATTTAAGCCTTGAATTATTTCTCTAATTAAATAATATTTTATACCCCCTTATCTGTATTTTATTTTAAAGCCCCCTACTTTTTAATAATTTAGTATTGTTATTAAGTTTTATAGTAATAAGAGTACAAAGTATAATAATAATAAATTATAAACTATAAATATAAAGTTTACTATTTTTAAGAATTTTTATATTAAAGTTAATATTACCTCTAATTAATATACTAAAGCCTTCTTCTTTATAGTAAAGAATAATACCTAAAATTTATATTATTATAATATTATAATAATAATAATTCTATTTATCTTTAATAAGATAATTAATAAGATAAAGAATTATTCTTAAATCAAGGAGTTTTACTTAGTTAATAAAATAATATAATAAAATACTACTTTTACTAGTTCTTTCTATTAATACCCTAAAAAGCCTAAATTTAAGGTTCTTAAAATACTATTTAAAATACTTACTATTCTAAAGTCTATACTTAGCTCTAAGTTTAAAGGTAAACTACTATTAGGAAATAGAGTTATTAGAGCCTACTAAGGAATATAGGAATATAATTTTACTCTTTTTAATCTCTCTATTATTATTTAAGGCTTATATAATTCCCTATAATTTACTATTAGTATAGTTTTATAAATAAACAAAAAGTTATTTTAGTTTATTACTAATTATAATAACTAGGAAAATTATAATTAAATATATATATATAAATATCTTTAGTGTAATTATAATTAAAGCTTTAGGGGAAGTAAGAATTATAAATTTTAATTTAAATTTTACTAAGAGTAACTAAATTAATACTACTTAATATATAGGAGTAAAAGTAATTCCTATAGTAATATAAGAAAATACTAGGTTTGTGGTAAATTAGGATACTGAATTTAGAAGTACCCTAATACTAAGAGAATATTAGAATTTAGTAGGTTTAAGTCTAAGTACTTAGAATATTATAAAAGATAAATTTAGTACTTTCCTTATATATTATAAAGGTAATAATAATACTAATAATATAAATAATAATAACAGTGAACCTAACTTTAATAATAAGGTGTAATAGTACTTATAATACTATTACTAGAAATAGCCTAAATCCTTATTCCCTTTTCTAGGTAATTATATTACTTATGTTATAAATTCTTTATTTATAATTAATAGTAGCAAGTTAGTAATAATACTACTAAATTAAGTACTTTTCTATATAGTTATAAGGATTAATTTAATTATAAAGATTAAAGACTTTCTACTTTAGTTTATTTAGCTTATTTTACTTAGAAATTCTTATTTTACTTAATTATTTATTCTTAATAAATAATACTTTAAAGAAGTCTTTGAGGGAAATATACTAAATTTAGGAGCTACTAGAGTCTCTATAGTAGTATAATATTAAGTTATTATTTTTAAGTAATTATATTCTTCTATTATAATTAATAAATTAAATACTAGCTAAATAAGAGTTTAATTTAGAGATAAACCTTTTAAAGACTTCTTTAGTACTATTATAGTTTTTACTATTTTTAATAATATAGTTTTTTATATAATTCCCTCTAATACTTTATTTTTACTTTATTTATAAAATATAAATAAATTAGGGATTTATTTTAATAATCTCTAATATTATTTACTTTAAGGTAATATTATTACTTTAGTTATATATAAATAGGGCTATACCTAGCCTTTACTTAATAATAAGTAAACCTTTACTTAAAATAATTATTTAATAAATATTAAGCTCTATTAATTATATTATTATTTTAGCTATTTCTCTATTACTAAGTTAGCTACTCTATTTTTATAAGTAGGCTATTCTATTTAAATTATAGTAAGTAAGTAATTAATAATACTTTATTAATACTACTAATTAAATACTAAAAGCCCCTAATAAAGGATAATTATTCTTTTAATTATAAAATTATTTATAATATAATATACCTTAATAATAAATTAACTTTATATATTATTAATTTAGTAACTAGCTTTAATACTACTTAGTTTCTTCTTAATATTATAATTAAAATAACTTAGGAAACTCTCTACCTTTATATTACGGGCTATGCCCGGATAATATTAGCCCGGGCTTTACCCGTACTTACTCACCCAGTCCCCACCCAGTACTCCTCCAGTGGGCCCCCACTAAGCCCCTTATATATAGACTTTTTATCTATTATGGGAAATTTCCCTTTTCCCTCCTTAGTTCTAAATAAATAATATTTTATATACTCTTTAGACTAAATAAGCCTAGGCCTAGCCCTTCATATATTTAAAACTTAATCCTTATTTACTATATAAATAATAATAGGGTTAAGTATAGCTCCCTACTAATAAATCACCTAATTAATAAGTTAAGCTCCTAGAATAAATAAGAGCTATTAAATAATATAATAAATAATATAATAGAGAGAATTAATACCCCCTATAAAATCCCTATAGGAGGCCCTCCTATAAATAAACTACTCTAGTAATAATTAGAATACTTTATTAGTCCTCTCTACTAAAGAATTATAGAGCTAATAAATAAATTAGTAAGAAGGAATACTACTATCTTAGTAAGCCACTTAGTACCTCCCTAAGTACTTATATTTACTACTCTCCCTATAATAGAGAATACCCTAGCCCTAATATTAATTATAACTCCTACTACACAAGTAGCTAAATACCCTATTTCCCCCCTAGTAATTACCTACTACTAAAAGCCCTTACTCCTCCTACTAAAGTTCTTAAGTAAATAAAGAGAGTACTAAATTTAGACTTAATAAATAAAAACTAAGCTCAAAATTAATAAATACTTCTATAATAATAACTTTAAATATTAGTACCTAATTAATACTTATTTAAATATTAGTCCCTAGTAAATAATTAAAATTTTCTATATAATAGGGAGTCTAAGTAGTACTTATAATTTAAAAGTATTTATAATATACTTAAATTAAATATACTTAAATTTAAATAACTAGCCCTAAGTAATAGCCTAATTATAGGGGCTCTAATAAAAAAATAATAAGAAACTTATTACTTTTTTTCCCTACTTTAAGAAGACCTTAGTAGAAATTAGTAAATATAACTAATTAAATATAATTTAAATCTCCCTCCTAGAGACTACTCTAATACCTTACTTAAAAGAGCTCCTAATTACTATAGAGCTCCCTATAAAGTATAATAAATAACTCACAAAAATTTAGAATATTATATAGAAATTTAAATATATAAAGGGACTAATTAATTATTACTTAATACCCCACTACAGGACCACTAACTATAATACTAATAGGGATATTATAATAACTAGCTCTATAGCTAAGTAGTATAATTACTAGGGCTTTATAGGGTCCCTCTTCTCTACTAATAATAATTTAAAGTATTAGAGAGACCCCTATAAATACTATAATTATAATAAAGTAGGCCACATTCAATAGAATTATTTAAACTAAAAGAAGAATACCTTTATAAGAGTTTTAAAGGTTAAACTACCTATAAATAATATAAATAAAAACCTAGGGAGTAATAATAATCCCTTAAGTAATAAGGAGTTAAGAAAAGAGTAACTTTAATATAAAATTAAGTACTAGGGCTAACTTAAGTAGAAGTCTAAGAATAGAGGGAATAATAAAAGTAAGAATAAAAGAGTAATTAATAATTAACTACTATTTAAATAAGAATTAATAGAGGCTACACTATTTATATACTAATTAATACTAGTTATAATATATATACTATTATTAATATTTCCCTTATAAAGAGACTCTACCTATTACTTATTAATAAAAGGAAAAGGAAAATAAGGGGGTATACTACTAGGCTATTATTTAATAATACTTAGGGAATTATTATTCTAACTCTAGAGATTAATAAATATATATAGAAGATTTATACTTATATAATTAAAGGCCTCTATTCCCTCTTATACCTTAGTAAACCTTAAATAGAGAATAACTAAATAATTTATAATATTAGGGCCTAATAAATAATTTATAAGAAAGTAGGTATAATAGTCTATTTAGAGTACTAAGAGGAACCTATAAGTCTTTAAGAGATTTAATTAGCCTACTTATTAGGGGTAAACTCCTTTACCTTCCTATACTAGTATATAGTTAAGACTAATAAAGAGGTACTTATTATTTACTAAGTAATATTTATAAGTCTAAAGAATATTAAAAAGGCCCTAGTATTAAAAAAGCTTATTAATTCTAGGGATTATATATTAATATATATTCTTAAGGAGTTCCCTAATTTATTCTAATTTAATATAGTCTACTAGTGAAACAGGCTAAGGACACTATAGGAGCAAAGAACAACAAAACTACACACACCCACACATCTATACGAGAGTGTTGCAGTATTGCAGTTTTGCACCCATAGGCCTTAGAACAAAGGAAAAGAGCTTAAAACAACCGGATACATTATTACAGACGCAATCCTAAAAGATCTAATTAAAAGAATAATAATTCGCTGAGAAAACTGAACTTAAACTGCTGTGTTGCTTGTGCTATTGTGCTGATGATGATGCTAACTCCATCTCTGTCCCTCCGTGGGATTCTATCTGTAATAAATAACTGACTAAGCTGCTTAATAAGCCTCCTTGTAATGGCAGATCTCACTGCCCTGTCTCACTAGTTACCCCCTATTTACCCTAGTATAAATTATAAAATCCCCTTAGTCTTAAATAAAAAGGGCTATATATTAAAGCTCCCCTAGGGACTACTATATAATATATTAAGAGAGGAGCTTTTTATATTAAAGAAGATTTTAGAGGACCTATTAAATAAGGGCTTTATTAAAGTTAATAATTCTACTATAGGGGCCCTAGTACTCTTTATTAAGAAGCTAGGAGGAGGGATTTATTTCTATGTGGATTATTAGGCTCTAAATACTATTACTAAAAAAGACTAATATTTACTACTCTTAATCTTAGAGACCTTCTAGAGAGTAATTACTATAAAATAATATACTAAGTTTAATATAATTATAGCCTTCTATAAGATTAGGATTAATAAAATTAACTAGGAAAAAATAGTTTTTTAAATAAGGTATAAATTATTTAAATAGGTAGTCTATCCCTTTAGCTTTACTAGGGTACTTATTACCTTCTAATAATATATTAATACTTATTTTTACTAATTCTTAAATAACTTTATTATAACTTATATAAATAATATCCTAATTTACTCTAATAAATCCTAGAGTAATTATAAGAATAAAGTCTACTAGGTACTTAACTATCTCTTAATTATTAAATTATAATTAGACTCTAAAAAGTATAAATTCTTTATTACTAAAGTTAAGTATATAGACTTTATAATAACTATAGGAAAGAGTATTTCCTATAATTTTAAGAAATTAACTATAATTATTAACTAACTCCCCCTAGTAACTCTTAAGGGGGTCTAAAATTTCCTTAGATTTATTAATTATTATAAGGTTTTTATACTTTAATATAATATAATTATAGAATTATTAATAAAGTTAATAAAGAAGAATACTCTCTTTAAGTAGGTACTAGAGTAGTAGTAAGTATTCTAGGAACTAAAGTAACTCTTCATAATAAAACTAGTACTCCACTAGTTTAACTTAAATACCCTAATAATAATAGAAATAAACTACTCTAGTTTTATACTAGGAGGTATACTAACCTAGGAAGATAAATAAGGTACTAAGTACTTAGTAGTCTTCTACTTATAATACCTCTCCCCTACTAAATATAACTACCCTATTTATAATAAGGAATTTTTAGTAGTATTATTCTATTTAAGAGTATAAAGAGTAGAACTAGAGAGTACTAAGAAATTTAAAGTACTTATAAATTATAAAGGTTTTAAGTACTTTATAAAGAAGTAATACCTTATAAAAAGGTAAAACTAATAAACTAAAAAGTTAATTAAATATAACTTCTACCTTAAGTATTAACTTAGTACCTAAATAATAGTCCCTAATACCCTCTTATACTAGGAGTAAAATACCCCTAAAAACTAGAATAATAATTAATAATAGAAATAAGTAATTTAAATTATCCCTAATAGTACCTAACCTAGTAGGCCCTAAGTAAACTATATAAGAATTAATAATACCTAAATCTTTAATAGTAAGCCTAACTTCTAGAAACTCTAAAATTATATTATAAAAAAGAATACTTAGTACTAATAAGTCTATATAATTATTCACTAGGGGAACTATAGTCTTCTATAGAACCTCTACTTTAAAATATAAATTATAAAGTATAAAATAAATACTCTAAGTAGATTAGTATTTTAGGGGAGACTATAAATTCCTAGTAATAATAATATAAATTACTCCCTAAATAAACTCAGGATAAAGCTAGTATAAGAATCCCATAACTCTAGTATTATAAATTACCTGGGGAGAAATAGTACTCTAGAGATTATAAATAAGAGATTCTACTAGCCAGGGTAATCCTAGATAATATAATAATTCACAAGAAACTATAATATATATAGAGGAGTATATATTTAAAAATAAATTAAGAGGAGTTTCCTAAAGCCCCTCCTAATACTTAACTAATTATATTCTAACCTCTCTATAAACTTTATTACTAACCTTCCTCTAATAAAGGGGAGGAAGAGCTACTACTTATAAATTATTATAAATTACCTAAGTAAGTCCCTAACCCTAAAAAAAATAAATATAATAAAGACTAAAATTTATACTTAGTAATTCCTTACTTACTACTATTACTTCTATAGAATACTATAGTCTATTATTAATAATAAGGGGTTAAACTAGGTAAACTACTTCTAAAAGGAGTTCTATAAACTAATAAATATAACCTACTTATTAAGTACTAGGTACTACCTATAAATAAATAGTAATATAAAATAATATAATTAGGAGATCTAAGTTATACTAAGAGCCTTTATTTACTAGTCCTAAAATAATTAGGGGGACCTACTACCTATTATTTAACTAGTACTCTATAACTAATAATATAACTTTATTAGGATAATACCTTTCTTTATAAAGTATAAATATTATATTAACTTAATCCTAGTAATAAAAGAGGTTACTAAGGTACTCTCTAATAGGGAGGTAGTAGCCTAGTAATTAATTAATTAAATTAAATTAATTATAAAATTTATTTATATAGAAATAGTATTTATATAATAAAGAACTAAGAACTAGGCTAATAAGAAATAATTACTAATAAAGAAATACTAAGTAAGTAATAAAGTATAATTAAATATAACTAATTATAAGTCCCTATAACTAAATAAAAAGCTCTCTTAATTACACTATAAATATAAAGTAATATAAGTAATATCCCCCTTTATAATAGAACTTAATATACTAGGCTCTATATACTTAAAATTCTATATAAATCTTCTCTAGAAAGCCACTAATAATCCCCTACCTAAGTAAATTATAATAAATATATAACTACCTCCTATTATAAATAATAATAATAAGGCTAAATAAGAGGTTAAGAATATTCTAGTAGTAAAGTCCCACTAAGTAAGTAGAGAGTAATAGAGGGAGGCCCTTGTAAAGTAGGTTAAATACATGGACCTAATATAGGAATTAATAACTATAATAGTAGAGATAATAGCCCTAAAGTAGTTTAAGGAGAGGTATAGGGACATTACATTAAATAGCAATAACCTAGCAATTACCCCCCCCGGGATAGGAGGGGGGGGAGGGGGGTAATATTATAGGCTATACCCGGATAATATTAGCCCGGGCTTTACCTATACTTACTCACCTAGTCCCCACCTAGTACTCCTCTAGTAGGCCCCCACTAGGCCCCTTATATATAGACTTTTTATTTATTATGGGAAACTTCCCTTTTCCCTCCTTAGTTCTAAATAAATAGTATTTTACGTACTCTTTAGGCTAAATAAGCCTAGGCCTAGCCCTTTATAGTAAGTCTAATTTAATATTAGAGGTAATAATTAATTATATACTGGGTTTAAATTCTCTAAGGATAAGTAATCCTTAAAAACTAAAGCTTAGTTATAGTATAAAAAACTAGGCTACTTAAGTACAAGAGGCCTAGAATAAATAATAAAGATTATTATAAGTATTAAATTAAAGGGAATTATTAAGAATAAATATAAAGCTTATATAGTTAGTAAAATAATTTAATAAGTCTTAAGGAGACCTCTTAATTATTAGCTTATAGTACTAGGAAACTATATTATTATTAATTTCTTCTTTATAAGTAATATTTATAATAAAGAGAAGTACTTCCTATTATTTATAAATTAATAGTTAGACTTTATTTAAGGATAAACCCTAAGAATTAGGAAGGAGAGCCTCTAGGTAATATAGAAGATTATTACTTATTTTAAATAATAATATAGTATTATAGTATTTATTATTTAACTTAATTAGGATATAGCTTTTAGGAATACCTTTAATATTTAAGTAGTAATAGAAGGAATACTTATTAAAAAATTAGTAAATTATATAAATACTTAGAATTTAGCTAAGAGGTATAGTGGGATTATATTTATAATTATAAGATCTCTAAGATATTAATTATAATTTCCTGAATTTATAGTACTAGAACTTATTAAAATAGTAATTTACCTAGTAAATAGGTTAGGTTATTACTACTATAAATAGAAGACTCTAAAAGGTCTTATTAATAACTAACTTAATAAATAACTAAATACCTCCTATTACTAAGTAGAGCTCCCATAAATTAGCTATCTTAAGAAATATAAATATTAAATATACTTATTAATAAAGACCTATAAGAGGAATAAGTAGTATATAAATAAGACTTTACTAAGGGCATATATTAATTATTATTATAATTATAATAGTATTAATATTTACTAGATTTAGGTACCTTTATTAAGTAAAATTCTTTGAACTTATAATGTTACTTTTAATGAGAATATTATATATAATCCAAGGATTAAGAATACTAGTTAATTATACTAATAGGAACTTTAGTTTATATTTAAGTAACTTAAGGTTAAGAACCTAGACCTAATTATAAAAGAGTTACTAATAAATTTTATATTATAAAATAGAGATAAATAACTCTATAAAGCTAATTTTTAATTATTTAAGGAGGCTTAATTTAAGTTAAATATAAATATATAACTACTAAGCCTAGTACCCTTAAGAGAATAATTAGTAGTATTAATTAGTCTAATTAAGGGGGTAGTAGAAGAAATAAATATAGTCTAGGAGTAATAATAAGTTATTAAATTAATTAAAATACTAGAGTAAGTAGATAACCCAATTTCCCATTTAATAATAGTAAGGAGAAAAAGGCCTAAAGGTTCTTATAATAATACTTTATTTAATTAGAGAATTCTAATTAAATAAGTTAATTATTAGTTAAGTATTATTATAAGGTTATTAATAAGAAGATAAGTGAGAGAGGCTTCCCTAAATTAATTTAATTTCCTATTATTAATAAATATAATTAAGAATAAGGAGTAGAAAAATACTTTAGTAGAAGGCTTAGGTAAAATCTATTACTGAGACCTTTAGCTAGTCCCTATGAATTATATAGTAGCAAGGAAATATTAACACTAGAATAAGTAGCTAGTTATAATAAATATTAAATATTAGATTATTTAAAATAAGGGAATATTTAAATTTATTAAACTTAAGAATATTAAAAAGGAATATTAAATCCTTCCCCTTAAATAGGTATTTATATATAAGTTTAATAAATATAATTACTTAAGGAAGTTTAAGGTAAGGATCTATATAAGGGGAGACCTTTAATTAGAAAATAGGCTTAATACCTATATATTAATACTTACCTTATACTTATTTAGAAGTATTATAGTAATTATAGTAAAATTTAACCTTGAATTAATTTAATTTAATACTATAAATACCTTTATAAATATAATATTAAATGAGGTTATTTATATTTATTATCCTCCTGGATTTAATAGACTAGGTAAATACTTTATACTTTAAAAAGCTCTATATAGCCTCTAATAATTACCTCTCTTATAGTAATAAAGTTTTAAAATAACCCTATAGCTCCTAAATATTAAATTATTAAATAAAGATAATTATATTTTTATTATAAGTAGTATATTAGTTTTTATATTTATGGATAATATTATAATTCTCTTTTAAAAGGGAGATTATACTAAAGTGAGAGTTATTATTAATAAACTTAAGTTAACTTATAAAATAATAAAGATAAGTAAATTAAGTATATTCCTAAGTATTTAAATTATCCAAGATTATTAATAATATAAGTTATAGCTCTATTTTAATAAGTATATTAAGAAAATCTATAATAAGTTTAATATTAGTAATATAACCTTATTATAAATAATAATAACCCCTATAGTATTTAATAAATTAGTCCCTAATTCTAGGTAAGCCTCTAATAATAAAATTCACTTATATTAATATAAATCTAGATTTATTAATTATATAACTATAATTATTTAACTAAATATTATAAGAATATTATTAAGATTAATAGAGTTCTTTATAAACCTATTTATTAAGTATTATAAAGTAGCTAATTAATACCTTATATATTTATAGTAAATAAAATACTTAGTAATTAAATTTAATATTAAAAATAAGGGACTTCTCTTTTATACTTTAAATACCTCTTTTACTAATAATAGTATTACTTATAAGAGTACTTAGAATTATATAATAATATTATTTAGAGGATTAATTTTATAGAAGTTATTAAAATAGTACTAAATTATTATCTCTAGTACTAAGGTAGAATTAGTAGCTCTCTCTAGTACTATAAAAGAATATCTTATTATTATTTAATTTATAGATAAGTTTTAATTTAAATTTAATAAAGACTTTTATATATACTATAATAATACTTAAATTCTCTAATTATTAATTATTAAGTGATTTTAAATAATTAGTAAATTATATTATATTAATATTAATAATTTATAAATATAATAAGAGATTAAAGAAGGTAAAATTAAGTTTAAATAAATTAAAATAAATAAGATAGTAGTTAATAGGTTTATAAAGACCCTTTTAGCCTAAAACTAGAATTAATTTATAGCTTAGTTAGGTATAATAAATATTAGGGCTATAATTAATAAAAATAGTACCTAAGAAATACTTTTTATAATTAGAAAATATACTATTTAAATTACCTAATTCTAGGCTATAAAATAAAATAAAACTTAATTATAAAATCCCTTTTAGTTATAAAATTTCCTTATATTTATTTAGTTCTCCTTTATATAATTTAAATTTATAAGTTTAATATTTTTACTCTATAATAAAGTTCTCTATTATAAAATTTTATATTTTAATAATATAAATTACTATATAATATATATTAAAATAATAAAAGAGAAATTAGGACCCCTTCTAGGATTTATATTTAACTTAAATAAATATTACTTTAATAAGAGGTCTTAGAAGTTAGGGAACCAAAGTCTTAATAAGTAGAAAACTCTACTAATAACTTATAAATATATAATTCTTAATTTTATAGTTAAAATAATTAGAATCTATATTTTAATAGTATTAAGAGATAATAACTAGTAGAAATCTATAACCCTAAATTAAATTTAAGACCTTAGGTTAAGTTATTAACTCTTTTAATTAAGTATACCTAATTAAGTAGTAGGCTATATTACTTAATTAAATACCCTAAGCCTAATTTAAGGGGGGATTTTTATAATAAACTTAAATAATAATAAAATATATATATTATAAGTATAGTAGTTAGCCTTAGGATAGGTTTGTAGTAGGAATAATGAATATGAGTATAATTATTATAGTATAGACCTTATAATGGCCTTATCTTAAGGTCTGAGGGGGTGTGTTAGGCCTACATTACTATAAGTAAGATATATGAGTTAGATATTCAGAGGTATACATTTACGCCCAAATATGGGATATTTGCATTGGCTCCATACAACCTCCTTTTTCTTAGTGTATATGCTATTTTTCGGTATATTAGTTAGTTACACATTAATTAATTAGTTTTCGTACTTTGCACTATGATCGCTGGCTATACTATTGCTCAACAATATTCTACGATGAAGCATATTTGGTCATACAATTTTTTTTCGTAATTGCGGAAAAGAAAGATAGTCAAGCTTCTTTTTGTCTCCCGAAGGTTGGGTACCGGTGAAAGGTTTGGTGAAAGGAGTGAAGCAGGTCGGGTGTATATTGAACTGACCAATCCGCAAAGGATATCTGGGTTAAAAAGAAACTCATCCTTGCACGTCTGTTGGTCGGTTTACACCTCACCTTTCTGTCGGTTTGGCTTGGCAGGATCCTCAACCAACGGCTTTTTAGTTTTTTCATGAAGGCCTGCTGCTACCATTGTGGCCAATTCTGCTGTATCAACTTTGAGCATTGAAAAACTTAAAACTGCCAGGCTTTCCCAGCATCCAATAACATGAAGGTATTACATATAATGAGGCTCATATTTTGAGCGCGTTCTTTTCCGGGTTAGGTCGGGTCTGTAGGTAGCTAGGTGCCAAATTGGCAGAAGATTTGGGGCCCCTTCTAGGTACCATTTTGGGCGTAATACACCCTTATATCTGACACTAGGTACCTACTTAGGTAGCCCTTGCCCCTAAGGTAGGTACACGATGAAGACGTCCCACCCTCCAGGTCCCACCGTGCCGTCTATGAGGTACGGACACCGGATTAACCTGCGCCGTCAGCCGGAACCCAGGCCCACTTATTGGATATTTTAAAGTACCAAACAATTTCTACTACCTGGTGATTCCTCCCTTCGACATCGACTTGGATTACACAAAATCCCACTGTCCTGCGGTGTCCTACGGTGTCCTGCGGTGTTGGTGTTTCTGTTCTGGTAAGTTCATGCTAGCTTTCTTCCCCATGTTCAATGATTCAAATCTTCCTCTTATTCGCAGTTTCCACGCAAGCCGTCGCAAGAGCCTTGACGTGCGATGAGCGTTTCAATACCTTCTTTGGATGTATGAGAACATGTCAATTTTTTTTTCTTTTTCCGCCGAGTTTTTTTTGTCGTTTTGGCCCTGCAGGTGCTAACTCGCAACAAGGCAATGCCAGTTCCCCACAGACATTTGAAATTGCGATATAGACCGTCGCACTTGATCAATGATCGAGTTCGGCCTTTCCCCAACATTTCCAAAGCCAAGGAAGAGCAGGGGTGTCATCCTCCATCCTAACTAATTTTTCTCAAGTCACAATCGAACAGGCTGTCTGTCTGTCTCGGTTCTGGATATCCACTCTCCAGCTTATTTTCTCTGAGGCCGTGCATTGGGAACAAACACCACCAAGTGAACGCATCTTCGCTAGAGAGGGTTTTCAGGTTTCGAGTAACCAGCTTGTTGGCGGTGACCATCCTGCTGAACAGCTACTATCTATGGTGACACAACCCAGTTACAAATTGCATGTTGGTGACATGAGTTGGGATTTTGACACTTTTTACCAGTTACCTTGTGCTATTCCTCAGCAATGTGGTCTTTGTTTGATTTTATTAGAAATACCGCCTGCATCTGCACCTTCTGCCCCTGCTTCTGGACGTCAATTCCACAACAGTGGCTTTGACCTTTACGTTGGCCAAGCCTCTGATGAAACATTTGATTCATCTCTCTGGAAAGGCCTGCCTCGTCGGTTGCCCACACATGAAAGAAAGGCTCGCGAGCACCCATTGCATTTGTATCGAATACGTCACTCCGGCGGTGATTGATCAAGTGCTCTCTATATTATCGTTTGTGTGCCTCGAGCAGGCACATCCATTCTCGTGTGATTGCTCTGGCCCCGGCCGAGCAGCCCAGCGAGAAGTCGGTTGTGGATGTTCTTATGGACTTGACCGTCATGGAATCGGCGATGAGCATCATACTGGGAACTCTGATGTGTGCTGAGGCCCAGAAGACGCTCGTCGAACCAATCCGTATGGTAAGAAATCAGACGTCTGGAAATACTCGAGGATATCTCTCGTAGAAGCAGAGGTACAGGTACTTGTACCAAGTATCCATATAGGGACCCAGCAACCGGAAATTCCAACTAAATTACGAACGAATGCTGCACTCTTCCCTACATTCACAGACACTATTTTAGACATATTTTAGACACCCTTTTGGTGGACAAAAAGGTCATGTCCATGAAGGTCCAAGACTTAAACATATGCTTTACCCTCTCTTGTAGAAGCTCCTGCGGGAGGCGCAAGATTTGACCGTGGGCGCATCGGGTTCGCACGGGGCGGATAAGGCTCGTCAAACTGTGAGGATCGTCAGTGACCATGCTGACCTCGTCCAGCAAAACGAAACAAAACGCTTGCGGGCGGACCGCAGAGCTCGGTCATACGCAGCAGGAATTACGGATACTGTAGAAAAAGGAGAGGAGAAATGTCGACGACGCCGACTGCGAGGACGAGAAGAGATGGTTTGGCGAAAGAGAGACCGAGGTGAAGCTGAATCCTGATGGAAGGCCTTGGAAGTTGAGGTGAGGTAAGGAAGAAGGCCCCAGGTAAGGCAAGGCAAGGCATGGCAAGGTACTCAGGTTGTAAATGCATAGGGAAGAGTGCAGCATTCGTTCGTATTATAGTTAGAATTTCTTGTGGCTGGGCCCCTATATGGATACTCGGTACAAGTACCTCGGGATTGGGCAAGAGAAAGGGAGGTACGCGCAAGCTATAGTAACACAAATACCTAGTATAGAAAACTGTCCGTCGAGGCAGGGAGAAAAGAGCATCCAGCCGAATCGCAGCTTCCTCCTTCTAATTTTGCTGTGTTTCTTTACGTTCTTGTCAGAAGACCCAGGACTTTGAAATTTCTCACGAGAAATTGCGAACCTTCAACACAAGGCAGCCAAAAGCATGGATATTATCATCGCCGTCCGTTTTAATCATTGATACTCTTCGTTTCCTTTTCCCGCGCTTAACTCAAGGTCCAAAATGCCGCCTGATCTTCGTCCGCATTCTCATGAAGCTCCGTTGAGAAGGTTGCCCAAGGATGGGAAAGGTCCACCATTCGAGTTGCTGAGGCAGTGAGGCGCATCTGCCGGATGGCCAGTGTCAGAGAATCCGCGTAAGGTCTCTGTAGAGAGCTTCGAGAACTGGTCTATCAAGCCAACCGTTGAATCAAGGTTCTGCGGATAAGAGCTTCTACCAGCACATCCCGTGGGGACCTCTTAACCTAAGTTCTGAGGGGGGCTTCCTGGTTAGCGACGGCGGGGTAGACGTCAGATAGCCTCTTCAACTTGTAGTTTACGAAAAAGAGAATTTCTGCAAGTCTGGTTACATTCCACCCAGGTCAAGAACACAAAAGATTGAAAGTTATGCTTGTATGAGGTGCCAGAATATGGCGGGAGCTCATGGACCAGTCAGTGATGGTTACGTCGACATCTCCCTATCCATTCAGACAACAAAATGAAACTCTGTCTGCAGGCGGGCTCGGAAAGGTTCACTCACACCACTTCCAATGCGTTTTTTTTCTTTCAAAGTTTTAAAACTGGTGGACTTGACCCATCTTTTCCTGAAGTCTTTGTGTATCAGGCGAGCTTTAGACTTCAATCCAGCCGTGGTGGAAGAAGCTGTAGCCATTGATTAAAAAGCGTTTGCCTCAAAATGGCGAGGGCAGTTTTACTCATTTTGTTTATAAGTAGGTACTGTGGCACATGCTCCGGATTTATTGTGCCAACTCTTTGGCCAGAGAGCTCATCTGATCGTCCTACAATTCGAATCGGAGGAAAAGACTTCTCTGCTTCATCTTCAATCTATCGAAAGAACCTCTTGCACAAGATGGCGGGGATTCAGGAGCTACCGACAGAAATCATCCTGCAGATCCTCTCCCACGTCAGCCACGACGAGGACACCTCCGACTTTGACCACGACTGGGAATCGAGCCAAAGCGGTTTGCTAAGCTTCTACAAAACGTGCAAGCAATTCAGGAAAATCGCCGAGGAGGCTCTCTACAGCAGTGCGCAGATTGCCGCGCAAAATCTCGCACGCCCCAAGAGCCTTTCGTTCATGGCCGCCCTCACGGCCGACCCCGATCTCTCGCGGCTCGTCAAGCACCTGAAGCTGACGTTCGGGGCGTTTTGGGGCCCCGACGCCGGCGCATCCGACGCGGTCGCGCCTCAGTCGTCCAGGGTCCTGGAGCTCGCGGCGGAACGCATGATGGAGGACAGAGATCACCCCGAGAGGACTCGAGAAAGCGCCCTCTTGGACCTTCTCATGAGCAGCCTGCCAAGCCTGGAGACGCTGTATCTTTCTCCCGTGACCTGGGGACCCAAACCGTACTGGCAAGCGCCCTCGGACCATCACGACTCTGATTCTCCGGAGGACCTGCTGGAGCCGAGGCCGAGGTTGCCGAATACACGGCTGCCGAGCGTCGAGCACGGCGGCTTCTCGGCCCCGAGCCTGCGCCGGCTCACGTGCGTGCGCGTGTGCCCCGAAAAGTCCGACGGTTTCAAGCACCTCGACATCTCGACCCTCAACTACTTCTTCCGCCGGGTCCCCACGAGCTGTACGAGCCTCCACGCGCGGTACTGCGACTCGTTCTGGCGCCTGCCCTCCCGGTCGTACCGCTTCCGCGAGCTCGTCCTGGACAAGTGCCAGGTCCAGACGTACGACCTGGGGTTCCTGTCGTCCGGGGCCTGCGAAGGCCTGGCCCGCTTCAAATACACGTCGAGGTCGGACGTCGGCCCGCTGGTCAAGCTCGCCTCGCCCCAGCAGTGCTTGAGGGCGCTCGAGCGCCACTCCCGGACCTTGACCGACCTCCACCTGGAGGCGGTGCCGTACGAGATGATTCCTCGGCGGTCCCGTCGGCGACGCGGGGTCCGGTCCTTCGCGAGGCTCACGAAGCTCGAGAGGCTCTGCTGCCACCCGCTGGACTTTGGCGACCTGGAGATTGACGGGATCCACGAAGCGTTCGCCACGGTGCCGGACAGCCTGCGGCGGCTGACTCTGACGCAGTGGTCGGAGACGGCGGCGAAGCATCTCGAATGGCTCGGCGACGCCGCGACCCGTGGAGAGTTCCCGAACTTGAGCACCATCGCCGTGCTGTGCTACGCGGACTGTGCCGGATACGACGTTGAGAAAGTCCGGGCAAAGTTGGGGGAGAACATTGGCACGACTTCAGTGCAGACCAAAGTCCTCAAAGGCAATTTCGATGAATACAGGCTGTAGACTCTCGAAGCGAGCGTCGTGGCGCAGATGAAGATGAGGGCGACAATTGCAAGTCGGCACAGCCGATGGTGGTGAAGGGGGTGAGGAGGAATCAGAACACGGCGTACAGGATCGTGACTGAACAACAAGCCTGCGGCACCAGGGCATGCAACAAAATGACGCATGTTGGCAAATGTGATCCGAGCAGAGAGGCGATTAGAAGTTGTTTGGCAGTATTTAGATAGATTAAACGTGTAAGGCTAACACAACGTACGTAGCATTTGAGGGAATGAATGGTCAAACTGTTCGCAAAGTTGACAGCAAACACCTGTGAGCCTGTTTTCGTGCCGATGCGAGTTTCTAGTCTTGGCCGTCGAATTTACTCAACAGAGGTCTTGGCATCTCATGTCTCTCAAAACAGCCCCAATCTAAATGTTGATGCACAACAACCAGCTATTTGGGGAAAGATCCGGGGAACCTTGAACAACCACCGAAGCCCCCTCACCGGATCCACGAGAAGAGCCGTTTCAACTAGTGATTCGCCTCTCCATGGTGGCGTTGGGTTCTCTACCTCATTGGAGGCTTGGCACTCGATCGAGTAAGGTACGGATACTCATCAAGCTCCTTTGCCGCGGTGGGTGAGATTGAAGCTGCTTCGTGAACGGGGGCCATCAACGTGGGCCCGTGAGACATGGTGACGCCTCATTGTTTGCCTTACCGTATCCTTTCGTGATGCGTCCCGGGAACAATCGCTGCTGATGGTGGATCTGTCGCTCTAACCAGGCCTCGGAAACACAAACCCAAGAAGAAACACCGTCTTGGCTGCACGCCGCAACTCGTCGCATGCCCTCTCTCAGCAAACGGGGCGACGTGCCACGACTGTTTCACGATGGGTCGACTTTAGATTGCGGTGGTCAGTCGAACGGTCGATTTAGAAAACATGCGATTCTCCGATCCTCTCTCTCCCCGACGTTCGCGGAGCGGTACCGTCCGATGGCCTTGTTTAAAGTACTCGGTGCTACTAACATGGCTGCGAAAGAGCCAACTTTTCCCGGGCGTCGTCTCATCCACAGTACTATGGAGAAATCCCGCGCGGTGACGGGGTGTCTTAAATTGATGGTTTGGACTCGCCAGTTACTCGTCACGCGTTTTGACTGGGGATAGAAAAGTTTTGGTGGAAGCTTTGTTGGGTTTATTAAGGTTTTTTGGAGTTACGCTGAGCGGCGATCATGTTTTTTTAATTCTCAAATTATTTTACAGTCCTTCCCGATTCTCATTTTTCCAGCGCCGGTGGTCTGCCTCATTGAATCCTAACAAGTCGGGGGTATGGGGTATTGATCGTAAAAAAAATAAAAAACTCAAAACGACAATCAAAGTTTCGTCCAGACGCCTTGCAGCCTAGCCAATCCGCCTCGTCTCTCCATCATGTCGTCACCGGGAGTAGTATAAGTCCTACGGCAAGGCCGTGTCGTGAATGGTGGTGTCCGAAGTGGCTCCGAAAAGTTTTCGTCGGAGCCTCAGTTCTTGGGGGTCGAGGGCTCGGAATTCATCGGCTCGTCCAGTCGACGGGTGTGTGTATATGTGGGGGAGCGGATTTTATTTTTTCTGATCTGTTCAGCCTGGCGCGCCAAAGCGCAGCAGCGTGCTGTCCATCCATTGGTGGTGGGTGTGGATGTGATTTTGTGGTTTTTTGCTTGGTGGTTGAACCGGAGCCTCTCTCGGTGTAATGAAAAACGGAAAGAGAGAAGTGGTTTTCACGCCCGTCTTCTCTCTGCCATCTCGCTCCTCGTACCGTTCCTGGATTGTTTATTTAAAGGCAGGTGCGGCACTCGTGGTGGCCGCAAGACGGGCACGAGTCGCTGATGACGATCATGCTTCCGCACTTGCAGCAGGAGGGAGCGACGGGCATGTTGGCGTTTGGGTGGTGGTGGTGGTGGTGGTGTTGTTTTGGTGTAAGTAGCAGTGGTTTTATAGTTTGATCTGGTTGGCTCGAGACTGAGAAGTTGCTTTGCTTTTCTCGAATAGTTCTTTGTTGTCGAGTGTGATGGAGGTGGAAAATAGATAGAAGTAGGATGGAGGAGAGAGCCAGAACTTATAGACGTTTTCCAGCTCCTCCGAGTTGACCCTCTTCCTCTTCTCGGTCAGCCTGCACTCGACCCAGACCTCTCGGAGCCTTGGACCCCTGGTCTGTCCGTGGAACGTTCAATGGTGGTGGTGGTCGACACGGTGGTACGGCATGCCCCAGCAAAGAAAAAGGTTGTGATAAATGCGCAAGGTGTAGGGATAGTGAGAGGAGGCATGGTTCATGGTTGTTGGTTGGACCCTGAGATGGTGGCCGCCGCGCAGACAGACCAGCAAATCGGCACCGATCGAATGCGGGGTTAGTCGAAAAGCTGACAGGGCCTTATTATTACAACTCGAGAACTCAAAAGGAAATGCGACTCTCGGTCTTCGCCATTGACCTTGGCCTTGCGGTCGGTTCCTCTCCTCATCTCATCTCACCTCACTTGCGGGCGAATGACATGCCGACTTGGCCGCACACACACCCTAACCCTGATGATGCCTGACGTAGTAGGTGCAATGTACGTGCGCACGAGCCACGGCCCTGCGGCAGAGGAGGAGAAGAGAAAAAAAAAGGGAAGAAAGAGTCCCACAAATTGGCGACTTCAATGATTCTCTTACCCTCAGCCATCGAGTAATACGGCCACACACACACACAACAGACCAACCCATTCAGGTCAGACTCTCGAGTCTCCCTCAACGGCCTTACGCTTTTTGCCAAGACCCTTGCTCCGATATCGGCAGGCGCCGGGGTCCGGTGCTTGAAACGCAGCGCTTGGGAGATGCACAGAGGTGGGATGGCACACCCCAAGCCCGTCCAGACGTCCTGTCCATGGAATATCCCGTCTCCTCACAACACATTTCAACGAGGCACGGCACTACTCCAAACGCAGCTATCCAGCTTTCGTGTCGCACGTCAAGCCATCACTCTCTTTCCCCCACGACCTACTTCCAAGATAGCTCACAGCTAGCTGCCGACAGCTGCCGTAGCTCCTTCGAGCTCCGACGAGTCCAGCCTCTGGGAAAATGGGGAAAGGCGACTTGTCATTCTCTCTCTTGCAGCGCGAGAGCTGGTGAAGGAGGTGTGGACAGCAGTGACGAAGGGGGTAAAAAGGCACCTTGCAAAGCCGGACACACAAGCCAGCCAGCCCACTGCAGTTCGTCTCACAAGCTTTCTCTTTCCCCCCCACGTTCGCTCGGCCTACAAATGCGCCTGCACGACAAGCGGAACTCGCCGCAGGCAGCTGGACGCGGAGGGGTCACTGTCGCGGGGACCCCCCCGACACCTTCCCCTCCCCCCTCCCTCCCTCCATTGGATGGGCGAGCTATTATGCGAATGCTGGGGAAATGGAATTGGAAACCCGAACTAATAAAAGCCCCCGATAATGGAATGTGGAGGAACCGGGATGTTCTGGAAATTTCGGACGCAGCGAACGCCCGGGTTGCTCGGGTTGGAACCTGGGGCGATGGGAAGAATCACTCCTGACTCCTCCCTATGCAATCCTTCAACCATTTACTTTGGCCCTGCTCTGGCACACCGGTCACCTACTGAAGTACTCCTGCCCAATCCTCATTTTACAAGCCATCATGGAGGCGGCACCGGCGATCTCGAGTAAACTCTGTCCACCACCAACGACGATCTCCCAACCTCGAGAAATCCAACCGTCGCCTCCCCCACTTGAAACCAAACGCGCATCCCCTCTGGCCAACCCCGCAAGATGAGCAAGATCGGCTGAACTGAGATCTCTGAGCCAACGGTCTGACGTATCCGGGGAACGGAACGGGAACGAAGACGACGGAGGAGGAGTGCGACACGGCCAAAAACAACCTGGGCCAGTGAAAAAAAAAAGAACAGATACTACGCTAAGGCAGAAATGGCGAAGCCAAGAAGTCACATCAGTCCGCGCCACGGGACGCTGAAAGTTTTTGGGGTAGCTTCGCTGTGACTCGTCTGTCGCTCACTTGCCGAACCCGCGACCCCTCCCCGAGGGAAAAGTAGGGTGTGTACGGAACAAGACCAATCTGGGGAAATACAAAGACGGGAGGAAAGAAAAGAAGAAAGAAGAAAAAACCATAGAGACCAGACACGAAGCCCACTAATGTTCAACAACAATCATCCTTGCACTCCGATGGCTGTCGAGGATAACCACAAATAAGGAAAAGAAGATGGGCCTATTTGTCCAATGCGGCGGCCTGCGTCGGCTAACAGGCTAACACCAATGTTATCGACCGACTGTGTCCACCGTCCACGACTCGAACACCAGACACCTGCTGAAGGACCGGCCAAGTCCGTTGAAATGGGGCTTTCTCGTCTTGATCTAACGGCCCGCTCTGTCGATAATTAGTCCGAGCATTAAGAACAATGTATTTTCGTGAACGGACGTAGTCAACGGTCGAGGGAGAGAGAGACACCAACCGTCATCATCACAGACCATCGGCAGGAATTCTCGCGAGGAATTCTTCTTTCCCGCCCCCTCCCTGTTTCAGCAGCGGGTCGTCTGTCGTCTCGTCACTGCCCTGCATTGAACACGCCAGACTGCCCCAAATACCAACGCCGTTCGACCCCTGGAAGATTCGCATTTGGACAAAAGCCAACCTAGGGACTTCTCGGCGTCAGGCTGTGAGCTGCGGCACAGACTTGATGACGATGTTGGGGCGAGAACATCCTGTTTCTTTTCCCATTCCTCGTCCTTGGTCGTCCTGCGGAGAGACGCGGAAACACCGATCCTTCTACGCCGATGGTGGTAAAAACGCACCGAGTGCGAAGCAAGCAACGAGCATGTCGAATAAATACTGAGCGCCTACTTCCGACTTTTGAGAGAGACTGCTGGTTGGACATTGCCTCCTCACCATTATCCCACGTCGTCGTCTTTGGCAATGACAAGCACCACGACACAGGCGACAGGCGGCCACTGCGCAAACTAAAAAGGGGCGCGGCCGACTTGGCAGCGCCAAAAAAGTCGGTGTTAGCGTCCTCAAGCATTTCGCAGCCCTCAGCCCCTCGCTGTTTTGCCCATGACGTAAATGTTTCTGCCAAAAGGGAAGAACGCACGTGAAACTCTAAAGGAAAAGCTGGATGCGACAGGGTCTTCTGTGTCCCGGCGCATAGACTGCGCTATCCTTGTTCGACTTGGGACGTCGTCGGGGCAGTGCTGCGCCATGTCTTGTCACTCTCAATGGAATACGAGTGGGCGATTCTCCTACGACTATCCCAGGCCCCACCCCTCGATGGCAACTGTTGAGAGCCTGTCGTTATGAAGAATTAGAGGTGACCAATGGTAAAGAAGGACCCAAAGGTTTAGTTAGGGCTGGGTAGTTCTGAAGGGTCTGTTCTGAACCTACTTCAACGTCCCTTCAATCCATGGTTTCGTGAGCTGAGTTGGGCCGGGGCAGGTCTTCTCAAGCAGGAACCACGTTCTCGGTAAATACCATGTTCTTAACCAATTGAGGGGAAACGAAATCGGAACACGACAATCGGCTACTAGTCTACGCAATTCTGGCCATCATGGTTCTTTAGTTGTTGAACGTTTGACTGACAGGTGTGTGGTGATTTCCATGCCAACGTTGAATATCCATACACCGCATGGCGAATGCATCGGAGACTCGAACCAATCCCACGCTCTTTATCGTGTTGTTCTCATGAGTCTCGATGCTAGATTTCTCAGTACTACTACATGGACCTGAAGGGGATTGCATTTTGGCACAGGTGGCAGCATCCATACTCATGTGCCAAGTCTCCGGGGCAAAAGAGGACAGTGTTCACCGATACAACCACCACAGCTGATAGTGAGCGAGGCGAAGCCGCCGCCAACCCCGAATTCTCCAACTAGCGCGCACTCCACCACTCCGCCAGGCGGCCGGCTCCCGGTATGCCTACAAAAACGCCCTGCGCCGTGACCCCCGGGGCCGATGCCTCGGCGACCATAACAAATGCCCCCCTCACCCAACCAGCGAAACGCCATTTCAACTCACAGCCATCGGCGGCTCCGGACCATCGGAAACTAGAGGGAATCTGCTTGCTTAGCTTTAGGCATCCAACAAGCGCAAGATGACTTGCGATGAGAGCAGCATGGCTCAGCTTTTCCAATAGGCTAATACGAATCTCTCGCTGACGCCAAGAGGTCTAACCACACATCAGCCCCCTCTGGTAGGATTGACGACCGAATGATTCACTGCGAGGCCAAAATTGTGTGTTTCAGTCTTTCGTTACTGTAGTTGATGAATCTGCGGCACCCGAAATCTGCACATTCGGAAGCTGTCCTCTCTTTCCTCGTCATTACCCAGTGACTTTGTCGAGTTCGGCTTTGTTATCTAACACGCTTTCACGATGGTCCGTCGTCTTGATACTCGAGTGTACGACACCCCGTGCTGACATGCCTCAGGTCAGGAAGTGGTTGTTCGGAAGCTCGAAGCAGGCCGCCCCGTCCCATGTCTCCCGGGCCGGTTCGACTACCACGTCGGGGTTCTCGGAACGGACGACGACCGGCAGTAGCACCGCGGAAGCAGGCACGGAGGCGCCGCCCTCTCCGAACGACGCCGCCCTGTCGATCCACCCCCTGCCCACCGGAGACGGACTCATTGCCAAAATCACGCCCCCCGGGGCACCCGCGGAGCCTATCGCCCACGTCCCCTGCGACATGGTCCTGGTGATCGACGTCTCCGGGAGCATGGGCTGCAACGCGCCCGTTCCCGCCCGGGACCCGGGCGGGAGGGAGGAAGACCACGGGCTGTCGGTGCTGGACCTGGTCAAGCACGCCGCGCGCACGATCCTGGAGACCATGGACGGAGGCGACCGGCTCGGCATCGTCACCTTCGCTTCCCGGGCCAGGGTCGTGCAGGAGCTGCTGCCGATGGACGCGAAGAACAAGAGGGTCGCCGAGAGGAACATCGGCGGCATGAGGCCCGTCGACGCCACCAACCTGTGGCACGGCCTGCTCGAGGGCATCAGGCTGTTCGGGGAGGGTGGCGAGGCGGACGCCGGCAGGGTCCCCGCCGTCGTGGTCTTGACGGACGGCATGCCGAACCACATGTGCCCGGTGCAGGGATACGTCCCGAAGCTGCGCGCCATGGGGCGGCTGCCCGCTTCGGTCCACACCTTCGGCTTCGGCTATTCTCTGAGGTCCGGCCTGCTGAAGTCCATCGCCGAGGTTGGCGGCGGGAACTACGCCTTCATCCCCGACGCCGGCATGATTGTGAGTCCTACGCCCAGACGCCCGGGCCGTGACACTTTGGCATTACTGACTGGATGCAGGGAACCGTGTTTGTCCATGCCGTGGCAAACTTGCAAGCAACGTACGCTACCGGCGCAACCCTGCGCCTCACTTATCCCTCTGTTCTCCATCTCGAAGAGACAACCGGGGACTCGGTCGACAGACAAGAAGCACTGACTTTGTATGGCGAAGACGACGAGCCGAAACAGCTCTCGATCAGCTTGGGTAACCTGCAGTATGGACAGTCTCGAGATATATATATTCGCGTAAAAGCTCCCGCCGCGTTGACTGCAGAAAACTCGAACCTGGTCGCGTCCTTGGAGTATTCCCGCATGACAAGCGCCCTATATAGGCATACGATCGAGCAATCCCTCCGAGACCCTACTCCTACCTTGCCCGACGCCGAGATATCGTACCATATTTCCCGGTCTCAGATATGCTCCTACTTGTCCTCCATCATCCCGATAAGAGAGGACGGCGAGCACGAAGCTCTCGGCGATATTTCCGCGCGACGAATCGAACAACTCGAGGCGCTGATCAAACAGCTCCCAGCCCAACGGTTCCCCGACGACCCGAAGAACAAGTCCCTGCTGGAAGATCTGTCGGGAGCCCCGCCAAAGGGCCAAATCTCTCTCGCGTTGACGAACCCGGAACACTACTCGAGATGGGGCGTCCACTACCTCCCCTCCCTGCTCAACGCGCACGCCCGACAGATCTGCAACACCTTCAAGGACCCCGGACCGCTGCAGTACGGCGCCGGCAGCCCGCTGTTCGTCTCTTGCAGGGACAGGCTCGACACGGCCTTCGACAGCGTCCCCGCGCCGACCCCGTCGAACCGTGCCGGCGCGGCTCGCGGGGGGCACCGGATCAGGATGAGCTCGTACCACAGCAAGTCCGGCGCGTGTTTCGCCGCGTCCGCACCCGTGCGCCTCGCCTCCGGTCGCCGGGTCCCCGTCAAGAGCCTGCGCAGGGGCGCGGCGGTACGGACGCCCTCGGGCCCCCGGCGCGTCGTCGCTGTTCTCGAGACCCCGGTGCGCGGAGAAGTCGTGTGCCGGGTCGGCGGCTTGGTCGTCACCCCCTGGCACCCGGTGTCGACGGACCGCGGGAAGAGCTGGGTCTTCCCCGCCGACGTGGCGCCGCGGCCGGTCAGGTACACGGGACGCGTCTACTCGGTCCTCCTTCAGCCGGATGCGGACGCAGGCGCGCACGCTATCGATGTAGCGGGTGTCTGGGGCGTGACGCTGGGTCATGGCCTCGTCGCCGGACAGGATGCGAGAGCCCATGAGTTCTTTGGAGACTATGGCAGGGTGGTGAGAAGTCTGAGGCGGATCGGTCTCGGGAGAAGTGGTGTTGTCACGGGAGGTGGCGTGGATAGAAACCCGGCGACTGGCTTGGTCAAGGGGTTCAAGCCGGCAAAGGGAATCATGGGTCGCAAGGATGGGATAATAACGAACGAGTAATCTGTAATCTATTTTAAAAAAATCTACTTTCCTGGGTAGTAGCATCAGGATCATTGAATCGAGTTTGGGAGGTCATTCGTCAGATGTCATCCCTCGAAGATACATACCGTCTTATGTCTCGCCTCATTCAATTGTCTGCCTCTTGCGACTCTGGTGCAGCATGCATTACGATTCACGTCAGATTCCGCCTCATTGTGCGCATCTTATTTTGAAATTTCCCTGTCTCCTACATCACCCGACTCCGCAACGCTTTACTTCCTATTACCCATCACTTACGCACTTCGCCCAGGGGAATGCTCATGCCATGTCGTCCTTGGTACGGCGACACCTCCGCAGGCTTCCACCCGGCGCGCTGCAGCAATCCCTCGTCCTCGAGCCGGAAGACCTCGACCTTGAGCGGACGGCAGCATTTGATCATCTCCTGCTCACTGTCCTCGCCGAAGCCCCAAAGCGACAAGTCACCCCCAGGACACGTGCCTAAGGTAGTTTTATATCTCAGGTCAGCAGCCCCCCGCGGGCCTAACCTCAAGGAAACGAGAAGAAACAAAGAGGCAACGAGGGGACTCACTCAAAGCCATCAAGACGTCGACTTCCGCCAGGAACTCGATGTAATCCCCCGGCCCCGCCGGACAGGGGTTCATGAAATACCTGCCCTTCTCGTCGAGCCCTGTCGACTGGAAAACGTTGATCACGTCGTGGACGTCGCCCTCGTTCAACCCGTACGGGAGGACCGCACGGGTGAGGTTGGAGTGGCACTGGAAGTCGTAGCTCGCGCCGCTGAGGATCGCGTTGACGTACGGATCGCACCTCGTGCCGAGGAGGTCGTGCACGCGTCCTCCGTGCTCGTCCCTGCCGTACCAGGCCAGGGTGTCGGCTATGACGGTCACCAGGGGCCGGACGTACGGGAGGTTGGACCAGAGGCGGTCGCCGACCGAGACGTGGCTCGCGTGGAGCTGGCGGGTCCGGGAGGCCCAGAAGCGCTCGCGGGGGTTGTGGGCGTTCCAGATGTTGAGGTCGCCTTTCGCGGGGTGTCAGCGTCAGATCGCGCGGGTTGGGAATTTCATTCTTCGTATATCCTGTGGGGGGGTATGGAAGCTTGTTGTGTGCGTTTCAAAAAGACGCCGAGTCCATGACTCCCAAACTTACCAACTTGAGGCCCCTCGGGCGTGCTGATCCTCACAATCGACCCCGCGGGCGCCTTCCACGCCTTGCCGGACCGGATCGGCAAGGTGAACTCCTCTGCCAAGACGCGAGGCGCCTTTTGCACCGACTCATAAAGAGCCATGTCGACGGTGAGTGGTGATCCGGCCGTGGGCAAGTAAGCCGGGACGGGCTTCGGGATCGGCTTGCGGTCCTTGAGCCGTTGGGCGGGGTCGATATTGGCGACAGACATGGTTTCTCTGATTATCTCAAAACACAGCTGGGAAGATGATGAAATCTGAAGTCGTTTCCATTCAATCGAGAAGACTCTGGGCAAGCCCGGAAGTTGAAGTCAACTACAATAACACTGACAAACCCCCGCATGAGAGGACGTCCTTAGGCAAATCCCGAGATCTTCCCCAACCGACGCCCGCTACTCCACCATCTCCACCGCATGTCTCCGGTGTTTGGACTGCGGCAAGAGACTCCGAACCCATTTTCGGAGCCTCTTGCCGAGTTGCGCAAGCCTCATCTATTTAGCCTGCCAATCAGGCCTCACTATAAGGTACCATGAATATCATTTTTATAAATAAAAGTATCAAGTATAACAATAGACACAAACGTGGTGGAAAACATAAACATCTTGGCACAAATCTCTATTTATCAACACCACCAAAACAGCAAAAGATATACGTTGGACAGGTTTCCTGCCCTAGTCTTGCCTCGTGGGCGAATCGAACGCCCGATCTCCTCATTACTAGTGAGGCGCTTTACCACTGAGCCAACAAGGCTTGCTAAGGGCGCCGATACCTTCGTTCATGAACCCCTGGCCGACGAGGGTCCGCTGGGCGATGGCATGGTGGGCCACGAAGAACATGGTGGCCGTCCATTTCTCTGTCTGGAGGTCTATCAATGAACGGGTCCCCTCCTTATTAATAATGGAAATCTTCAAAAAAGTAGTAGTCCCTGATATTTAGGACAGCAGACTTACTGACTGAAAGAAGCACTGCATGACCAACTCACCCATCACCAATAATTTCGAAACCTCCATCTACTCGATATCCCTCACCATCCAGATAGACCCCTTTTCCTCAGTAGGCCAAACCCGGAACCCCATTTTCTCATAAAACCTCACCACCTTCTCATTCTCTCCGCCGACCCCGATGTGCCACCCCTTGCCGAACAACCTCTCTCCTCCACCGCCATCCTTTGCTAGATCAGCCTGCCTCAAGCTCTCTTCAAACTTCCCAATCAACTTCCTTCCCCACCCCTTGCCTTGATAATCCTCCAACAAGTCGATGTGCATAGTCCCCTTCCACGCTCCCCAAAGCTCCTTCCTCTCCTCGTCCAGCACAAGCCACGTCGGGTTCCACGCCTGCTGCAAAAGCGCCTCCTCGTTCGCTTCCCCCGAAGGCAAGTTCCACGGCGCCTTGGTCTCGAGGCTCCGCGGACGTCTGCCGGTCAGTTCGGGGGACTTCTCGAGGACCTGGGCGACGTAGCGCGGGTACGCGGCGGCGAAGTCGTTGACGTTGGGGCACCCGATGCAGTAACCCACCACCCGACCTGTCCCGTCGTCGAGGACGTGGCAGGTGGACGGCGAGAGCAGGGTGTATTGGTGCGTCCAGAGGTAAGGCGCCATCCGACGGCCTGCTTCGGATCTGGCGAGGGAAGGTGGAAGGGTTGCGCGACACTTTGCGGTTGGAGGTCAGTAACCAGAACAACCACGTTGTAGGGGAGAACTTGCGATGTGCGCCGTGTCCTCAAAGTCAGATGGCTTATATGTGCGGATGAAAGCCATGGCGTTGTGAGGCGGTGATGGTGTGTGTACGAGGTTGGGTGTCTGTGAGAGATCGCTGGGTCGGTGGTGTGAGCTTGTCCGACGCTGAGATGAAATCCAGGTGAATTTCGGATTTCTTTCTAGGCGTCGAAATTGCCTGTATGAAGACGCGATGGTGTAGTCAACAGAGACACAGAGAGAAAAGCGACTTTATGGCTTACCTACCTTAGGTATAAGTTGACATCCGTCGAATGCAAATAGTAGCTTGGGCTGGGGTAGTAATCTGTTTTTTTATTCGCCCGCCCGCCCGGCATTCCGGGCCGACGACGGCGGTTCCCCCGCAGCTCAGCTTATCCCGCCGCTGCTGCTCCTACTTCCCCAAGCAGCATGACGCCCTGTATCTTATCTTGGGCCCATTCCACCTTCATTTAAGGCACATGTGGAAACAACTGCTCTCTATTTCTAGGCTCGTGGTATTCACATCCTCGACACTTTCGTGCTACCAGCAATCATAGTCCCCAATCCTCTCCCGTCCCTCCTCGTCTCCGCAAACAAGCATCCGACGCACCCTCGGACCCCGAATATCCTGATGCTGAGAAGTACCCAACCCTCATCCCTTTCGCTCAGCGCCCCTTCAAAACCGAAAACCTTAGCTTCAAATATCATGTTCATACGACGTTTGTTTTCTGAGAACCTTCTCGGTATATGGAGTGCGCAGCTGGTACCACGACTGATCCAACTCCGCCGCCGAAAAGTCGTCGACCCATGGTTGGTTCTGGGAACTCGTTTGGGTCCCGTCTTGGGTTCTACCTCTGTGATCGCCATGACTTATGACGGGCCAGTCGTCCTGCCATGTCACATCCGCGACGAACGTTCTCTCGCTCCCGTCGACGGTTAGCAAGCCAATCCCCAATCACCGTGGAGCGAGTCACCGAGAGGCGAGCTCCCGTTCACGTCCCGCCTCGCGATGAATGAGGCATAACACGATCCATCCGCGCCTTCTACAAAAGTCGCACGCCCCGTTGACTGCACCGTCAGATTTACCGAACCCCCATCTCCCGTTATAGATGAGCGGGTTATCAGGGTCTGCCTCAAACGGACCAGAAAGGACTCTTTGCTCTGGCGATGAAGCGCAACAGTCCCGCCTACTCCATCAGCACAACACCCCATAGGCTCTCTCACTCTCACTGCCATATCCCCCAACAGCCTCTCCTGGTTATTACTGGCGCCGTCGGGTTCAGGTACGTCTTGCCCGTGCTCTCGTCGTTGGAACAGCTCGGGATCAACGCCTCGTGGCTCCGCCCACACCGGATCCGACCATTTTCTCAGATCAGGCGAGGAGATGAAGAAGACGCGCGGCCAGACTTTGGCAACAGTGTCGTCCGTCCAGCATCCGCGGGCCGCAATCCCAGAGCTTGCCGTGGGAGTGGGTGAGCGAGGGCGCCCACGCGCCTGCCGAGGTCGGCGCGCCGTATAGTTGAAGCTGCAGAGGGACGGGTCAATGTGTGGGACGTGAGGGTCCATGTTTTGACCGTTTTCGCTTGAGCTTGCTCTGCACCCTCACTCGCTTCGTGATGTGTATGGGGTCCTACTGTGGTAGGTTGGGATTCCGGACCAGGACTCAAAGGACGAGATCGCGATGTAGTCCTTGTCATCGACACGGAGTACCGCCGTGTCTGGATTGAAGGCCTGGGTTCCATGCTGCGAGGACTAGGAGGGCATGCCTGACTGACGTTAGGTTACAATAGGAGACGAAGCAACTCGTAACCCAACATCAGTCAAGATATGTTTTGTTACCGCATGAGATGCTTCGTATCAATGGAGCGTCACCGGCAAGTTGGCCGGGACATGGCCCCACACCCGTCCCTTTCACTGGGAGCCTCCAAATTACTCCTCAACTTCACATAGAAACTGGAGATGCGGAGTGAATGGCTGGTGACAATCTGGAGATCCGATTTTGTTGGCATGTGTCGGTGCGGGTTTGAGCAGTTCCGGCGATGGAAGAATCACCGTAGTCCTCCGAGCCAATTACGGGATAACACAAGCAATTACTCTTCGCAATGTCATCTGCCCGAAAACCAAGACAAGGAAAACTTCACAACATTCTTGGTTTGATATCTCGATAGTTTGATTGTTCCCACTGCACTCTACCCAGTACATGGTATGTCGCACCTCCATACTTTCTGACCATCCTAGATACAGCGTAAAAACACTCTGGTATTCTTCAAATTGGAACAACCATGCAACCCTTTCCAGGAAATTGTTTGAGATCCTGTGCGCGATAGACGCCAGGCCGACCACCGAAACGCACTCCAATTACCGCGAAACCAGGACCCCGCCTAGTTAAGACCTCTCCAGGAGTCAAGATTCAACGAGCCACCAGCTAGGCTGTGGGGACAAGTCGAAGAACGAAAGAAAAGAAGTATACAATATGCACTACACATTGAGTGACTGGTGTTTAGGTGAAAAGAAAAGAAAAACTAAAACAAGAGTATAGAAAGGGGTTTCGTAGATTCGTTATAACCATTTTCCTCTCCCACCCCATTTTCCGGCCATCCTTTTCGTAGTGGGAGTTGATGAAAGGTGAAGTACAATGATGTGACAAGATCAAGAGGATCTAGATCATGCCACCAGGTAAAGCGCTGTTGTGCGCACCGCTAGTCATGGCTGTCGGAGTGCCCACGTTGGGAGGGCTAGGACCTTGGTTGAGACGATCACGAACATTCATGCCGTTGGCCTCGCTGATGGTCTTCCTAAGTCTGCGTCGCTGCCCCGGGTCATCCTCATCGTCGCTTAGTGAGAATGCACTAGTACGATCTCCGCTATTTTCACTTGGAATAGGTGGCGGTGCCAAGGGAAGATAAGGTGTGCTGGCACCACCCATGTCCTCCTCTCCCTTACGACCGATGATGGAACCAATCATATTGCGTCGCTTGGGGTTGATGGGAGGCACCGGGGGAGCGTTGACGTCGGCATGGGCATGCAGATTCGGTGCCGAGGCTGCAGCGCCTAGGATACTTCCCGAACGAGAGCGGGAATAGCTTCTCGACCTTCCTTCCGAGGTTTCGGGAAGAGCAACCGTAGCTACGCGCGAAGTGGACGAGACAAACGTCGGCTCAGAGATATCCTTCTTCTTTACGACTCGTTTCATTGACTCATCAAGGCGATTGATAGGAGCAGTTTCGGCCACCGGAGACGGAACGGGAGGAGCAGACGGCTGACGACGCGGGGGACTGAAAGTGGGCGTTGACTGACTGACAGGAATGGAAGGCGACGGCATAGCCGCCATCGGAGAGACTGGGGACGGCTGTCCGGAGTCAGGTCCACGACGACGATGATGGACCGCGAGGCTGCCAGAGGAGGCCGACCGATCAAGAGGTTGAGGGCCGCTAGCCGTGGGGTACGGCTGGGGAGGCATGTGCGGTGATCGGCGGATGTTAGTGCCTGGCAGGCCAGGAGACAGCATCATCGGGCTTCGAGGAGGGGGTCCAGTTGGACTGAGCGCCTGTCCTCGTTCCTCGTAAGGGGATGAGACCGTGCGAAGTCTCGCAGGTCGGTGAGATCTCTCGCCGTTGCTGGCTTCTGAGCCGCTCCGGTCGCGCTCAGTGCGGGATGGCGGACGCGAGGCGTTTCTGCCAGGCCCAGCACCGGATTGAGGCTCCTCGATAGGGGTCCGCTGGTACGTGACGGGTGGCGGGCGACGCTCTCGAGAAGGAGAGCGAGTGGAAGGAGCGCGCTCGCGGCTAGGCACCGTGCATGATGCCGGAGGGCCGACGATGGCGCCATTTGAGGAGCCTGGCATGGGGCCTGGTATGACTGGCATTGAGCCGGATGTCGGGCTGCGTTGAGACTCCATGTCCTTCAGCTTCTGGAGCTCTTTACGGGCCTGTCTGAAGGCTCGCAGCCCAGCGTGCATGGATTCATCCACCTTGGGTTGCTCCTGGGGAGGCTGAGGAGGGGCTTGGGCAGGTGCACTCTCAGCTCTCGAGATGTCAGGCCTCACACGCTCCTGTCTCACAAGACAATCAGGCTCCTTCTCCTCGAAGCTGGACTTGTTGGGGCTGGGGGCGCTGCTGATAGTCGAGGTTGCCAAGCCAAGCATCTTAATTGCCTTGGCATGCTGACTGTTCTCGCGGTTTGGACGGTCGGCCAATGATCCCCTGCTCGTTTTGGATCTGAGGATGCCCAGAGGGTTTGGACGAGAAAGGGAGGGTTCCCGAGTGCGCTCGAAAGAGTGAGGGGAGAGAGACCGCGAAAGAGACCGGCTATCGCGGTCTGACTCGACATAAGAGGTGAGCCTTTCGCGGACTCGACGCTGGGCACTCGCAAGCTGGCTAGCGAACTCGTCGTGTTCCTTCTCCATTTCGGCGCTGGAACCAGAGTTGCGCTCCGCTGGCTCAGTAGACGGGTTCTCCCTGGCAACCGGGGCGGGAGCCGGCGCAGACGTGGGAGCTTGCTGCTCTTGCTGCGGCTCTTGCCTCTTGGGCCCCTCGAGTTCCTTCTTGTCATTGGTGGTTTGCTCAACGAAATTTGGGATCGTCGGGGATTGCCAGTCAGGGGACGAAACCTCCCAAGGGTTGGAGTTTACACCGAACGACGATGGGTCATATGGGTCTAGCGGGAACCGCGAGGCGAAAGTGGATGTCTGCGGTGCTGAGCCGTAAATTGACGAAGTGTTACTGTCCGTCCGAAGATGCGCGCGGACCATACCGCTAAGTCCTGCTGACGAGGGAAGTGTAGGAGAGTCTTGAGGGACGTTGAGCTGATCAAGGGGGGCGGTGGCCGTGAAAGGCTGGTCAGACACCGGAGATGGCTCCATGGAACTTAAAGACAAAGGCGTAGGCAAAGCAGAGTCTCTGAAGGCCGGGTGGTCGCGGTCAGCGGGACGTCTGGTTGCAATAGGCGACCTCTGGTTTGGCTCGTTTCCATTGTTGAAATAGATGGAACCGGCTTCCTCTTCCTTGAGCGTAGGCTCAACTTGAATGACAGGCTCGGCTCTCTCAACCGGTTGCCTCTGAGCTGACGAGGACGACCTTGAACGCCCTGTAGTCTGAGACGCATTCGACTCGGTTCGGAACCTGTTCGTCGGCGTTTCGCGGCCCTGTTGCAGCTGCAGTTGTCTCTGGGCGTATCTGGACTCATCGTAGGAGTGGAGGGGCTTCTGGAACATTCCCATGGCTGTAGCCTTGCCTCTATCGTTCGGCAGAATAGAGTGCTCCTCGCCTTCGCTGATAGGTGGGCTCAGTGGTGGCGCACCCCCGAATGAAGGCTTTGCCTCCTGGTTCCTGATACCCAAGTCCATTGGGGCAATGGGCGATCCAGCCGTTGGGGGGCTCATAGAGCGCAAGTTAGGGGCACTGCCCTTGGCCAACACCCTTCGATCACCAAAGCGCTCAGCGAAGATACCTGAAGTTGGTGACGGACCGCTCTGAAGGTCTGGTGTCCTACTTCCAAAGCCGCGTTGTCTAGAGAGAGTATCCATACGGGACAGGGCCGAAGTCTGTTGCTCCTGAAGTTCGTTGTTCAAGCCGGTTTCGTAGAGGCGTTTCGTGCGAGTCATGCTTCTCTCAAGTAAAGGGGTTCCTGTAGCTGAATTAGGCGCAGTCGTTGTCGATTGCCAGTCCTTGACTGAGGATGTTGGCTGGGACATGACAGATGTGGCTGCGGTTGAGTTGCGGCCGAGGGACGGTGTGGATGATGTTGTTGAATTTGTCTCTCTATTCCGGTTGTAGCCCATTGGGGGAGGAGATTCGGCGCGAACAAGGTCGAGACTAGATGTCGAGTGAGCCAGGTCGTTGTCGTCATCGAAGGACATCTTCGCCTTCTCAGTCTGCCTCCATTTCTGGAAGGAAGACATGGCGACATCGTCGTCGTAGAGAGCTCGATGGCTCATGCCACCATCAACATTCTTGTTCGACGCGTTGCCTGCAGCAATCTTGTAGATCTTCTGGCGCCCACCAAAGAGATTGTTGCCCTCGCCAGGTTTTGCTCGGTCCATCATGCTTCCTGAGAGAGAATTTCCATCGGAAGAATGGAATGAGTCCATACGATCCATTCGAGCAAAGGGGGCGTCTTTCCTGATGGACTCAACTTCGGCAATATCAGACAAACCAGCCCCGGCACCAAAACGCCCGGCGACGTCGAAGTCCATTCTCGACGCGCGCTTGGGATACAGGACACTGTCGTCACTCGCCTTGCCAATCTTGGTGTTGGGATCATCTTGTTCTCTCAGCATAGAAAAGCGTGCTGAAAGGCCTGTCATTAACAGACTCGTACGGAAGTCGTCGGACGAAGGCAACGCGTGCTCAAGGTCGAGTTCCTTCTTGGGCTCCTCCTCTTGAGACTTCTTTCCCTTGCCGAATAGACGAAAGGGTGCTGGAGATTCCGAGTCCTGGGAGGCCCTAGGGGTAGCAGAGGCGTCATCCTTCGCTCTCTTCTTGGTGCGGAAACGGTTCATTTTGGTTATTGCGAAGGCTCGGACGGCTGCAGAGAGCAAAATCAATTAGGTACAAGGCCACTTCTTTTGATGTGGCCGAGTTAAGAGAGCTCGGGGGAAGTGGGTCCAGATTAAACAGCTTCCATTAACGGTGGTTGGGATGGTAGATCGAGGAGTTGGGACGAAAAGGCGAGAGATTGTTTGAAACTGGTAAAGTGGTTCGAGTCGATTGGGCAAGCGTGCATCTGAAGATGGGATGCCTAGGACACAAATAGAAGAGTCGTTAGCAAAAGTTTGACAGGAACCCTTGAACAATCAACGACGTTCCGGTCTCAGCTCCAGACATTTGTCGGCGTGGGGAAGAGGTGATTGAGTTCCGCAAGCGTCGGGGAGACAGAAGCTGTGCTCGAGCCCCGTCGCAGCCAGGCAATTGAGACGAAGGGCCCGAGGTTTGACATGCATGGGACGAGTATCCCAAGGTTGAAGGAAGATTTCGTGGCGGGCCAAGGGCAACGATGGGAAGACGATATGTCAAAAACGTACCTGACTGACTGAATGTGCTGTGTCGGGAGTGTTTCAGCAAGATGGAGACCGTACTTGGCTGTCAACGTCGCAAATAAACTCGTCTCCTTGATGGGCTCCGAGGTCGCGTCTACGTCGATCCTGTGAAGGGTTCGTGGTTGGAAAAGAGTGGGCAGATCGAAAGAGACGCAGATGGGGGCGAATACGTCGATTTCGGTGGCTGAAGGGCTCTACGTAAGGTGACGAAGGTGTCGGTGGTTCCGAAGAGCAAGGTGGCACAAGGGATCCAATGGTTTCCTGCACAATGCACAATAGGCTGGCGGCAGCAAACTGTGCGTCGACTGTAGGAGGTGCAGGAACTGAGCCTGAAGTCGAAGTTCGCGAGAGAAAGAGAAGTGGGCGTAAGGAAAGTGAAGCTGCTGAGTCGCGCGTTGATAAGACAAAAGGGAGTCGTCCAGTCGTCGGGGGTTAAGTCGACAATCCCGGTCGAGGAATCCTTTTTGGGCGGAGACGGGGGCGAATGGTTGCAGAGGTTCTGGATCTCGCACGGCCGACTCGATTCTCGTTTCCTTGAGTCTTGGAGGAGAAAGCAAGTCGTCGATGGTCTTGCTGTTGCTCTGCTCTGCTCTGTCTGGCGTTCGGTGGGAGCAAGCAGGGGGAGATATTGTTACTGCTGCTGCTGCTGCTGCTGCTGGCCGGAGAGAATAGAAGAGAAAGAGAAGAAGAGAACGAGTGAGACGGCTGATCGGCTGACGTTGCGGAAACCGTTCTGGTTTAATTTTTCCTGTTTCCCTACCACTAATGAATTTCTTTTCCCAGACCGGCAAACAAAACGACCCGGGAAGAAAAAAAGGGAGTGACTTGGGTGCGGTTGATCAAGGAATGGCAGGCGAGCGGGAAGAAGGGGAAAGGTCAAGGCTACCTAGAAAAGAGTGGACTGGAGTGGACTGGAGACTCAGGTCATGTTGTTGGAATTGAGAGTGACGGCAAGAGAAAGGAGTGACCCAGGAGGGAAAAAGAAGAAGCAGAACCACCATGCCACCCGGCGCTGGCTACTGGTCAAGGTCCATTTGGCATTGATTGACATGTCCCGTCCTTCAGAGTGAGTCCAGTCTAGGTATCCAGTGGAACAGTGGTTCCCCTCGGCTGTCTCCTCGGGGGAGGGGGGTGCCAGATAGAACCTCTCAAAAGAGACCCCCTGTGCCCTGCATCTGTGTGCCTGTGCCCCTGGAGCCTTTTGCCTGGCTCGTCTGGCTTTGGTTTGGTCGGGCTAGCATCTGCAAGGGACCCGGTCATTTGGCCCACGGCAGGGAGTCGAGAGAGCCAGGGGCGCGCCGTTCATCGTTGGCACGCGCCTGGGAATTGTTATTGTCGACGGTCGGATCAGCCGCGAAGTACTTAACTCGACGACAAGATACGTATCTGCCCTACATAACGGATCCCGCAACGAGGGCGGTAATTGGAAGATTAGGTGGGCGGGTCATGGAGAAGGGGGTGTGCGCGCTGTAAATTTGAGGTGGGTGCCTTTCCCTCTAAGAGCTCACACTAACTAACTACCTTAATGTAAGGTACCTCGGCATACTTTTTCTGATTCTGTGAAGCCACTGACTCTAGGACAGCCGCCACGGCACCATTAATTGGTTGTGATTTCTGTGATTCCTGCAAATCAAGCAGGGGGCAGCATTCACTCTGACGGGAAAAAGCAAGCGCTCAATATGCAGGCTGCAGACTGGTCGGTTTGAGGAAGTCGCAGCTCGCAGCTCGCAGCTCAAGCAGCCAGGAAGGAGAGGCACGCCGTAAAGTGACAGGTTTCTGATCTCAACCACAATCCCAAGCCATATCATATCAGGTCGGTCCTGCCTCCTCATGACCGGGCAGACTTAACACTGAGGGTAGAAACAGCATACAGTGAGGTACGTACCGCCTTCTTGCACTGGAAAGGCTCGGCAACGCAGGAACCTGAGTTCTCGCCTGCCGGGACATGCAGAGGCAGGTACCTCGACCCACCTTGCACACAGCAATGGAACTGCAGGAAGTCACATCGCACCCCCAGCAGTAGCCTTCATTGGCAGGGTCCAAAAGCAGATGCAGGAGCGGCAGGAGGCACCTTCCGCCCAGCATCTCAAACGAGACGGCGGCAAGAGCAGCCACTTGAGCCATTCCTGCTCTCCCATTCCATCTAAACTCCGCACTGCCTGAACAAGAAATCAGCATCAAAACAAGCCATCCACTCCACCAAATCATCATCGACATCACCACCAACTATAGCGGCAAAAGATGAGAACACCTCCGTTATCAGAGCACGCGGATGACACGATCCCAATGCCAGCTTCTCTCGATCAACAGCGCATTGTGTTATTTTTGCCACGATTACCGCCACCGCCACTTGGACTGAACCTCGCCTCAATGCTCTCCTGCACAAATACACCATCGCCGTCACCGTCAGCGGACGGGAGGCAGTAAGGTACATCGCCCAAGTCCCGTCTGAGCCCCTCCCAACTTACACTCCCGACTCTACTGCGAGATTGTCACAGTCTGTTCTTGCCCATGTATGCGAGACGATGCCGTGCGTACCTGGTGCCTCTTAAAGCCTGGTCAACAAACGGACGAAACAAGCTACATTCAAATCATTGTCGGGAACATCAAATCCACGGAATCTGGCCCCTCCATCTACGCGGAGCAGCTCTCCGGTCGCGCAAGCAACACTGGCCTCGCATGCCTTTGCTCTTCTATTCGTCCTGGCGTTTGTCTCCAACCCACGGCACGAATGCTCTTCTGGGCCAATGCCACCACAAACGCCATCCGCTATATTATTTCTCCTATAAGTCCTCTATGTCGGCGTCTGTCCCGCTTGCATTGAGAGCTGCCCAAAAAAGCTTTTTTCCCCCAGACTGCTCGTCGCCGTCCGTCCAAACGGCTCAATAGATGGGTGAGGTGTCTCTCTATCAGCAACGGGAGTTGGCTGCATCCCGCACCTTGCTGCATGCTAATTTTTGTTCACACTCTGCCGCTCCGCCAAATTGCCATTGAGTTCGTCATCTCAGGCCAGCCGCTGGCTACTGCTCCAGCACTAAGCACAGCTCACGGTTCAGCTGTTCCCCTCGCCCGCAGGGCACTCTACTGCTACTTGTTGTCGCCAAATTCCGATCAGTCTCTGTACATACCGCGTGCTACATGGACAGCAATACCAGAGCTGACCGTGGACCTTCCAATGACCGTGGACCTTCCAATAATCAGATGCGCCCTGCAGCATTCGCTAACCCGGTCGCCATGCGCTCTACAGATCCAGTCTGCACGCATTGAAAATGGCTTATCAACTGCTGGAATAAACGAAATATGCCAATCCGGGCCCTGGGCAGTCAGCTGAAGAGCGGGGACCAAATTACATTTTAGAGGGGCGTGCCGACAACAATACCAAGAATTCAGGGGCTCGCTCGCGGACTGCGTCTTTCCAACCGTCTCACTTCCGGCTCGCAAGCTCTGACTTTGGAACGAGCCGAAACTGTGAAGGCTCTCAGGCAGTTGGGAGAATTTAAGATGGTCTGGACTCGCTGACTCAGGAAATCAGTCCGAACGGTCGGGGTCGGAGGCGCGCATGCGCGGGCGGCTCGGCTGAAGGCTGCTGATAATTGCAGAGGGTCGCAAATCTACGGAATTCGATGGAATTCGATGGACTGCATGCAACTCTCTGGGCCGTTTTTCAATGCATCGAAGCAAACGCAGGGAGCCTGACCGCATAATGCAAGACCCGGACAGTTGGACCCTTCCGCTCAGCTGAACTACGCAGGGCCATTGCAGCAAACATATCAACAAGTACATATCAACAAACAGCTCGAATCTCCTGATTTTGCCTCAGCTCATCCAGGATTTGGTTCATAATGTAACGACACGTCGCCTCCCTGGACCTGTATTCAAAGAGCAGCACGACCGCTTTCTTGTGTTACGCCGTTTATCAGGCCGCCTCAGCAACACGACGTTCTCTCGATGGCTTGTGTTCCTGGCTGTGTCATGCAAGGTCCCGTCGAAGATTGCCTCGTCCCGCCTCTCGGTCCCCTTCTGAACTTAATCTTCGAGGCCTCAGAGTGCGCAAGCGGGTGTGCTATCGCTATTCTTGTCTGGGCATAGCAAGGGATGACAGATACGAATAGTCGCACGCATCAGATTGCGGTAGCGCAGACAGACTCCACGTTCCAACACCCAATCTTTGACGCCTGAATACACTCCAAATTTCGATTGTCTCTTGGTCCATCGGGAATTTCGAATAGCAGTGCCGACAGGCTTTGCTAGGTCAGCATTGGCCCCCGCCCACCCTGCAAATCATCCGCCTTGCCATGCAACCCCCGCATTTCCGTCAGCTGGATTGAGCTTCGTGTTTCGACTTCAGCCCAATCAACTGCTCTTCCGCGCACGTCGCTTAGAGCTCTGGGGAGTCTCAAGCAAAAAGCTTCCGTCAAAACTGCATTGAGAACAAAGCCTCAATTGTTAGGCCGAATAGTTTTTTGGTTTTCGTGTTCGCCGTTTGGTTTCGGATCGGCGTTTGCTTCGACGTCAGTATGTCTCGGTCCTGGACAGACTGATTCGTTCTCGCAGATGTACGGACTGTGTGGGCTATGTCTCACACTTGAGATTGGACAAAATTGCTCACACTCCAAGCTGAGCTGATTCCGTCGGAGAGCCACAAACGAAGCCCACGTTTTTGAAGCAGTAATGGTCGAGCTTGGTGCTTTTGATTCATCAGTTGATTGATTGACAACAGTAGCTGATCATGGCGAGCCGCAGTAACAACTCTGTTCCAAGGACTTGGTTCCAAATCAACGCCCACAGACGCTTCTTTGTTTCCGTACATGAGTTTGCCTGTGATCGCCCCAGGGTCACAAAGCGGAACATCGGTTTGCCAATCGCCAAGAAAACAACATCCAGACACACTGATTCGCATCAGGCTCAGAGTGACGGTTTTGGTTTTAGGCAACGAGGAGGTGGCCTACATAGTGGCAGTTCTCTCACGAAGACAGTTCAGCCCTCACGAAGAGGCAGACAGGCTCACCTACGAATCGTAAATGCAGATCGCCATGTCTGCACTTGATTATTGACTTGCGGAACTACTATGTGAGTTTCCAACTCTGTTCGGGGAGCTTCTCGACTCTACGGATAAACAGGACGGTCCCATGTTCTCACACGACACGACGAAGCCAACGATTGCTACACCACTCAGAAAACCCTCACTGTCAGAAGCAAGCCATGACATTCTTTTCTTCCACCCCCACCCCTTTGAAATTTGAGGAGGGGGCAGTCCAGCAGACAATTTTCCCCCGATGCATCCCTGCGGATCGGTCGCGTGGTTCCGCGGCCAATGGTGAAGCTGTGCCTGGCGCTTTCCCTTTTTTAGCCGTAGGCGTGCTACCCCTGACTGCTGGGGAGGGAGTTAGCATTTTACCATAGTAATTAGACGGCGGAGATGTGATGTGAAACCACTGTCTGCTCTCTCCAGTGGTTCAATCATTCCCCTCGACGAGTAATCCAATGGAAGGAGAAACGGCTCGAGCTCGGTGACAAAGATCTGAGAGCCGTGTTATGGATTCCGTGTGGGAGCCAAGCAGTTTACCTCGCCTGTCTGGAGTTCAAATGTGCACAATCGGTGTTTAGGAGGGAAAGCTCCATTTTGCACAAGCCTCCCGGGCTGCACCATCTACAGAAATGTAAACGCGGTTATGAGATCTCACTTCCGGATCCCGGCGACCGCTGATTGCCTGGATATTCGATCGTCTGGACAGCGGGGACAGCGAGGGACGCTGGCGACTGGCCAACCGTCAGTCAATAGCTCGGCCAGAGGAGCCTTTCACCGGCGGCCTTGGACCCAAAGACACAAACCACTTCCGACATGAGGATGAGCAAACACTGGGCTGCTCTGGTACTGAGAGCCAGTCTTCACAGTCCCAGGTTGCTGGTTATTACCTGTTATGTCGGTAAAGCCCATTTCAATCAGCGGTGGCAGCGAGATCCCGGACCGGGGTCAAATTCTATATCGGGCCAAAGATTCACGCTGTCTTGACAGAGAAGAGAATGTGAATGCAGTTTTCTGCACACGATCGGCGAGTCCTTTTTGCACAACGGCTGACGAATGCTTGTGCGAGGTTGAGCCCTGTCAATCCCACCCAACGTCAGCCAACCACGAAAGGTACATCGAGACGGAACGCAATCATTGTTAATCAACGTTTGATGGAAGAAGTGGGTTTGGGCGCTTTACCGACTTAGCCATGGAAGTCTTCCAATTTTCAAAGGGAGCGGCGAAATTCCCGCTTGTTGAAACAGCGAACTGCTTCCCCGCGGCGGTCCAGCTCTATCCCAGTATCGTCACACGGCCTGAATCATGTCGACCTGGGTCTGGATGGCCCGGTAGAGCCGCAGATTGAGGTTGTCGCAGCTTGATTGAACGGAGAAAAAGTATCGGGTCGGCGAAAGGTGTGTTGTTCACAGTTCGTCTGATGATGACGTTCGCCTCTGCAAATGCCGGACCGTTTCCAGTCTTTAAGATTTTTCAGCTGTTTTCACGGCTCAAAGTTTTTTTTTCCCGCACTAGAACGACGTCTCCACGGTCCACACCACGACACGTTGTTGGCAAGGTTTTCCCAGGGCTGATCGCTTGGGGAAGACGAGGGCAGCTTTCGAGTGGAGAGTGGACAAATTCAAGATGGATTTGATTCATCGAATGGATAATTTGCCGACTATGCCAGGAGTTTGTCGGGCATCGAGTGTCGAGTGTCGACAACACGGTGGTGATCACGGCTTTGAGACTCCGCTTGACAATGGAGATGTGGCTACTGATCTTGGTTTGGGCGCATAACTCAAGCTCACACACAATTCGCACCGAGATGACTTTTATACATCGTCTTGGTCCACCTCGTACCATATGACTCGTCGACCGTGATTGACATCTCCAGACTTCGACATGAACGAAGGCAGACAATAAGGACAAAGCAGAGTCGGAGTTACGCTCACATCAATGCCCCCCTTGTCTGCGCTTATACCACTATGTACACATGTTATTTCGCTTCCGTACCACGCTGGATCGCCCGCAATCTCCGCGATTTGCGACAGTCTCCACGGTTGGGCCGCTCCCGATTTCCGGCAGGGCGGGCTAAAGACCAGGGCTCACTGAAACTTTGATCACTGATGGAGGCAGATGGAGCCCTGACTTTGCAGAGAAATTTTCAGGCAAAGTCTGGACCTCATGAAACCCTGGATAAGCCTGCCGAAGAACAAGTCAGCTAACGCAACGGGAATCTCATTCTCCACGTGTTGGCAGCTGCTTGTTTTCCGCTGTCATTCAGGATGCAACCCGGGGTAGCGGATTCCGACTGGAATTCCTGAGGTCCCTGGTCGTGGGATCTGCTGATTACTACCGACCGCACAAGGGTCGGTCGCATGGTGGTGGCCGTGTCTTGAAGAACGCTCATCTGCCCGTACGGCACATATATTCATACGTCTATCAGCAGCACGCAGAGTATTGCATCCGCCGTGCAAGTGCACCTCAGCAAACTTGATACTCGTCGTAGTAGCGCGATTTTCCGCAGCAGGCGGGCAAGGAACTGCTCTCGAAGGATGGGGAAATTGCGCAAACCAAGATGTTTCGATGCTACATCCCAGATTTTGGATTTGTTTTGTTTATAAATTTCCCGGAATGTGTCAACTCGACGCGGTTCAGGGTACGTCAGCGTCCGCCACAGGCAGACCCCGGTGACTTCTCAGATATTGGCATTCCGCGGTGAGGGGCCGCAGTCATGGCGTGCTCTCTCACAAGACGTCGACACACGTATGGCTCGATCGTTGGCGGACGATGAGGCCTATCCGGAAAGATACCTGCAAGGCCAGCGCCAAAATCAGACGTTTTGATCAAACGCAGAGACGGTCTTTCGTCTCGACCGTCATGCCGGGCACACGATTCCACGCCAGATGGATGGTACGACGCGACGAAGATCGGGCGCGCGACGCCGACGCGATTGTGCAATGTGACATCTGATGTGCGCGCCGCCGAGACGTCTGAGTGGCCGAGTATCATCGTCCCGCCTCGACGTCTCGTGCAGCGCCCCAGATGAGACGGCGCAAAACGGCCTATATGTCCGCATACTCAGTCGGCGGCGTTCCGGCCTGAGTCCGCCTATCGGACCGGTCGAACGATAAGCGCAAGCGGGCGCCGCGATGGTTCGTCAGATCTGAGTTGACACGCCACATTAGCACATGTGAATGAAGCCTCGAGCGAGCCTGGAAGTACCACGGCAGGGATGTGGCTGAAGCCATTTGTCGGCATTCAGGGACTTTTGATCTGGAGTGACTTTTATTCAAGAAGAAATAGGCCACCATCTATCCTCTATATCGTTCTCGGGTAATCAAAGTCGTCCAATCAAATCCGTCCAGTACTCGTTCCGTCCACCGCCAAAGACGAGTTCCTCTTCTTGGCCACCGCAGCCGCCCAGGCCTGGTTCCCAGCATCCTTGTTCCGGCGTCAACGTCGTGGCGCCCATGATCTTTTGAGGCAGGTGGATGAAGATACGGTTATGACAGCTCTGGTTCGTAACAAGGCCGGTGTCGACGACGCCGGGGTGACCGGCGACGGTCGTGATGGCGGGGTGCCGGGTGGGCGAGCTCCTTTGTGAACAGCTATACTTACTATCTAACTTGCTTTTTAATATAATATTAAGTATAGCTTTAATCTCCTTTGTGAACAGGATATTTGCAATTTTGCTCTGTCGACATGTAGAAACGCTTGTCAGAACCTCGTCGCCCAGGCTTTTGATAAGTTTGTAATGTGATGGACGTTAACCATAACGGAACCACTGTCCCAGCAGTCCCAGCACCTGCGGTCCTCTTTCGTACGTAGTGTGTCAAACGAGATCCCGTCCGCGGGATGTCCCAGGTATCACGACGGAGATGAGACTCAAAATCCGCACGTCGGCTCCGGAGGCGCGGGAGGCGGTGCGCTGGAGGACGGGGAGGAGAGCACGGGTGAGCGTCGCGTGGTCGAGGTGCTTCGTCGCGAACCGGATCTCGTAGCCGTCAGCGCTGAGGCCCGGGGTGCCGGCCACGACGCCTGGCGCTGTTGGTGAGGACGTCGAGGGTGGTGTGGGCGGAACGTCTCGGCGATGGCGGCTTTGACGGCGGAGGCGAGGGAGGGGTCAGGTCCATCTGGACGAAGGTCAGGGGCGGCGAGGCTGTTGATTCAGGCGGGTTGCTTGTCGGTCTTGGGAGATGATGCTTGGGGAGGCGGGGGTGACGGAGGTGATCAGGGCGTCGGCAAAGGCGCGGGAGCGGCCTGAGAAGCAGATGTTGGATGGGTCATGGGGCGAGAAGGGCGGAGATTGTGGATTTGCCTGGGCCTGCTGTTCCTGTGAGGTGTTGGTTGGTGTTTAGGAGTTGAAATATTGGGAATTTCGAAGTGGGAGACGGGGAGATGGCACGTCGTGGGCTTGGACTGAAAAGTCTCGATATGTCAAGGGAAGCTGCGGTCTCACTTGAACGCAAATAAGACGAGGCAGATCGACTCAACGGATGACTTTGGAGGTCACAGGGCAGGGTAAGAGGATGAGCTTCCAGTGGAGGAGCAGTGGAGAGCTTGAATGGTTATCAAGAACTCGATTGAGAGGCACTACTCGTCAGAACGAGCTCTATCTTCTCTTGGCTTGGAGATAGAACAGCAGTTTAAAGAGTAGAGGCATACAAATATCTGCTGTCCAAGAAAAGCACTCATCAGGGGGAGTGTGTTGCTCCCGGGGGGGTGGAGTGGAATAAGTGAATCTGTCGTGAGTGACTGAGGGATTAGAGCAGGCAAAGGAGCACGACGATGAGGATTCACACATGAACCGGCATGAGATTTGTGAGGTTCGAGCACTTGCCGCGCCGTGAAGCCATGTTACAGAGGAGAAAGGAAAAGGAAGGCCATCTTGAGTCTGGGAGCTGCGTATCTCTCTTCTACGCGAATGACGTTCTCATAGCACGCACTCGTCTTCAACTTTGGGCGTTGAGATGTGAACATGATCATGCAGAACCCGAGTCCACCTTAGCGTGTAGGGGGTGTACGTGACTGGATCAACACACACACCAGAGTCCATCACGGAGTTGACCTGGAGTAAGAGATACACAATCGTTGGCGTAAGGTATAGCTGTAACTCGAACAGAATGCGAAATGAGTGGCGACAGGATGATTTAGGAAAACGGGTATCAGCATCTGCCTCCTGCGACGAACTTGACTTTGCCTTTCCCTGACGGGATGGAAGGCGTGGAGTCCACGAGCTCCTTTCGTAAACGAAGAGCGCTGGCATTCATTTTGACGATGCTTTGAGGAGAGTTGATGGATTGGAGACAACGACGGCTCGCGTCAGCCTTTTGGTTAAGACTTAGGCGGATTCTCGCCACCACGTCTTGCAAATACCGGACTTCTTTCAATTGAACGCCGTATAGTTGCTGACGATGGTTACGACACGTTTGGTTTGATGGTTGTCTTGAATGTTTGCGGTCATGTGAGAGATTAGGCGCCAGAGAGAACTCGAGGGTGCTGAGATGCCCTGGTTTTGAAGCTGATGAAGATCTCTGGTGCTATGCGCGAGCATGCGTCTTGGGGAAAGCCGCTTTGGCGGTCGTCTTACAGTCCGAGAAAACGTTGATCATGGAAGATTTTGCTTTCCTATGATGCGGCTAGGCTCTTGGTAAAGACGTCGATCTAGTTGTGTATGTCCGAGATGGACTACGAAATGGAGAGATGATTTGATGTGAATGTCCTGGGTAGATGCCGATTCGATTGGAATCTCTGGAACTGGGAAACACAAGAGCAAGTGTCACGTATCATTCACAGCACAAGCTTCCTCGAATCCTATAACCGTTCATCATGACTACTTTTGACGTTTGCTATGTATCTCGTTCCTAGACCGCGCGTTTGCACCGCCGGCCATGATATTCATCCTACCATCGACTCGCAAGCGCCATCGCAGCCTCGAACTGGGGCAACCGGCCAGCTCTCCAGGATGCCAAGATCCACGACGAAGGAGTTACGTCGACGGATGAGGCAGGCTATCGTGAATGCAAGCCGTCTGCATAAGGCTAGCTCCCTGGCTTGAGCCCTATCCCCCGACTGCGCCGAGTTTGGCAGTGAGACCTGTAAGCCTCCTGCGGATTTCGGTGCGCTGCTCCGAGTCAGCCGTTGCCGAGCCGCCGCTGCCCAAAGAAGCGGACTAAAGCCTCGCGTCTGCGCCAAATGCCGAGGTCGCCGGAGGGGAAGGATGAACGACGATGAGCTAGGCTCGGTTTGGGACCGGGAATGTAAGCCGACAGAATGTTGCTCGGGACGGTGAACCTCCCTTTCGCTTTCAAGGTCGTAAGAGACGCCGGCCAGCGAGCTGTGATTACATGTTACCACGTGGGAATCTTGGGATGAGCATGGGGAAATCCTATCCGCATACAGAAGAATATGACTCACTCCCCTTAGCTCCCCTTCGACAGGCTTCTAGCCGGCTCGATGACGACCATTCACTCGCATTGCTTGCCAATCACGGAGTGAGTGAAAGGTCCTGACGGTAAACGAATCGTACGGAATCGGCAGTCAGCGGCGAACGCAACTCTTTTTGACCACTGCCATTCCCATCCAATGTCAAGCATCGCATGTGACAGGTAACAGCCGATGCGCACCATGAACCGAAGACGAGTATCCTTCCCGTCTTGCATCTCATGCGGGTTTTTCCATCTGATTCTCGGAGCCACTCGGAACCCGCGCCGCAGTCAACTCTGGAACGGAACGGCTCAATCGTGAACAGCGATGCCGGGCAACCCTTGATGATCACGGCCGACCGGTCGCCGCGGGATATCCGTAACTCGGAACGGGGGACGGGGGGAATTGGTTTGGGCCCCCTCCCTCGCTCCCCTCAATCTGGGCGCCCTCTCGCCTATTGCCGTCCATAGATCCATGTGAGTTTGGGGAGCCAAGGAGTAAGTACTTACACGTGTACGGACGGGAGATAGCTACACGCACACGCAATCAACCCAGCCCAATGTCCGTGCCGCCGTCCGTTCACTGGTCCGCCGATCGTTTGGATTGGGCGCGGCCGTTGAGGCCATCCCTTCGAGGCACATCCTTCGAGGCACCTTTCAAGGCACCCTTTGCTAGCAGTCCATCCGCACACCCACGCTGGCCAACCAAAAATGATTGACAAACCCAGCCTCTCGGGGTTGGGAACTACGCAGTTGAGAAGATTTCCCCTGTTTCACTTCGAGCAACGGTTCGCTTGTGGATATTGAATGGGGTGGAAGGATGCAAGAGGGGAATCAGCCCATCTAGATCCAGTGCTACGAAACGGAGATTAAATGGGATACCTCGGGACGCGTCGTCTTGTGGAGGTTTGTCATGGGTAGGTAGGCTTTGGAAAGATCTATAATAGCCTCAATAATGTCCGTCCGTCATTCTGACAATTCACACAGACGTGAGGAGAACCGGATATAACGGGATTTGAGGTTCGGGGAATTGGTCTGCTGACCCATTATGTTCTAATTCTGAGTTCTGACTGTTTGTTGGTTTGCATTATTACCTCTCTCTTGGGAAATGCTAGACCTGCGTACATGATCTGATGACTAGGGCCAAGAACACAAAAGTGACAACCAGGCGCCTTGTGACTGGTCGCCACTCTAAGTGACGCCGTCAGCAGCAAAAGCCTTTTTTCCCATCCATCCATCCATCCCATACGCCCCCCGTCTCCGGGCGTACGCAAGGCTGGGCCCGGGGAAGCGAGCCGGAGACTGCGGGTGCGAGTACGACCCTGATGTTCAGATACCCGAAGCGAAGACGAGATGGAAACTACAATTTGACGATGGTCGATCTTTGACGAAGGGGGGCCGATGAGAAGCGGGGAGTGGGAGGGGCCAAGGGGGTGTGTAGATTTCTCCAAGAGACACTCTCATCCGGAAACTCTAGTTTGTCGGAGGTGTAAAAAGCCCAGAGGCCGTCGAGCAACAGAATGGCGTCCAAAAGACCAAAAAAACACAAAAAGGGCTTGGGGGTTCCCTCTCCGTCCGAGGGGGCTGTCGGGGTTTTCCCTCCCAGTAAACCAACCGTCCAAGGTTGTCCACCCCCGGTCCCCTGACTCCCCTCATTATGCTCCCCCACGTCGGGCCGGTGATCAAAATCGAACTTGGTCTGGAACTCCTGTCAGCCGATGTTTGTATGCAAGCACAAAGTGTCAATGTGTGGTGTGCGTCTGTTCCCTTCCTTTTATTTTCGAAAGAAAAGAAGGGGGGGAAAATTAAAAAAAAAAAAGTCCTTGCGAGACCGAAGGGTCGTGTCATGATGCTTGCAGGCTACTGCCGTCGGAGCCGTTTGAGAGGAAGGGGAACATGATTTCGATTTGCACTAACCTTTCGAATGTCCCATGCCGTGTTGTCGAAATATTCCCAATTCATTCTCCATCCCAAACCATCCTCCAGTTCTGTTCCCAGAAAGAGTTCTCCGCCCCGTCCGCGTATCCAGACGCACTCCCGCGGCCCCATCGGGTTTCGGCCGCAACGCAACGGGGATCTGGGCCTCGGTGATGATTGCGTTGACGCGTCTCATCTGAGGTGGTCCCAGTGGCCTTCCATTTGGTGCTGCTCGTTCGATCCCGTGTGAATCAGAACTGATGTGATGTGCCCACTGGGTCCGATTGCCGAAAGAATGCGACCCTTGATCAGGAAAAATGGCGAACACGTTCAACTGTCCGCAAATCCACCACCATACAGACAGAGTACACAGTACTATAAAAACATACACACACACGCACGCGCACACACACACACATACACACATACCACCCTGTTGCAGTGAGCGGACGGTGTACATTGCGGTTGATGAACGGCTAGACCTGAGGAAGAAACCCGGTGGTTACGAGCCTGGCCGCCTAAGTCCATCCATCTCGACGCCAGAATTATTTCTCTCGCGTTCTCCGTCGCCGATATGCCGTGGTCACTATTGACAAAACGGTTCGGTTCGCAATGGGCGGAACGTTGCTCCCCCCCCCCTCTCCCAATCCACTCACGCCCAGCAACCCCCTTTCGCTTGACTGCTTGCTGCCGGCAAAGATGGCCGGCCCACACGGGGAAGTCGGGAGAAGCGGATGGCGAATGTGCGCGTGCAGGCTAGACAGCAATAATATGCAGTTCCATCTGCAACATTATCAAATCCACATGCGAGCCAAGTCTCTGGTGGGTAAAGGGGGAATGACGGAGGAAGAAGAGAGATGCGGTACTTGAATTTTTGCGTGATTCTTGATGAGATAAGGTGAGATGGGTGGAGGGGTGACAGGGTCTAGGGTGGCCTAGACTTGCAGATCCCCGAAGGGGGTAGGGGAACGATGGATCGCTGAAGGATTCGCTCCCGGGGAGGTCTGGCGGGAATTGGAGGACAACCGCCTGGGTAAAAGGGGGGGAGAGGGGGGAAGAGGGGGGGGGATTTGATGCGATGGGATGGGAATTTGATGGACCATGGCTGCCGGGTGCTGCTGGGATGGGAGATGGAGATAATGGACAAGACGGGGCAATTCTCGTTCTCCTCCTCCTCGTCCTCGTCCTCGTCGCTTCTGCCGGTGATGCTTCGTGGTGCTGTTGGGTTTGGTTGTGGACTCAAATATGCCGGGTGATGTTGTTGCTAACAGTAATTTTTGGGTATCGGTAAAGAGAAACGAGCTGTAAAAGGGACAATGGAAGAAGAAAGGATCAACCCTCGGTCTGTTCCAGCCAGACGCAGAGGCTGGCAGAACGGACCGGACCAGGCCAGGCCGGACCAGACCTGGACCAGACCACTTTTGCTTGCATACGGTTCCTGTTCGTAAAAAAAGGCAAAAATGACCGGCAGGGGGGGGGGGGGAAACGAGAGAGTTCAGTGCCAGGAAAACTGGATCTCCTGGCCCCTGACTCGGATGTCTGCGGCCTGCAGCAGCGCGAGGGCGTCGGCCGCCGTGTTCTTGTGGAAGTAGATGACGAACAGGTAGCCGTCGTCGGTTTCGCTGGCGGCCATTGTGCTGGAGAGGCGCGTCGTCGCCGAGTTGACGCGGTCCGAGAAGAGGTGCTTCTCTTGGGGTGTCATTGACGGGGGGAATCCGGCGGCGCGGATGCCCATGAAGTTTGACGACGCCCGCGGGCGGAGGGGTCCACTCGGGGAACCCATGGTGGCGATCGCTGGAGAAGCCGTGGTGACGGTGTTGTGGTGGTAGTTGGGAGATGTGTATGTATATATATGTATATTGATATATATATAGTATCGACGATGTGTGATGTTCGTCGATATGTGCAGTGAATGAATGTCGTCGCGGTTCGGGTTTGTCGTCGAGGTTTGGTGGTGTTATTCTTTTGGGTTCTGGTTGATTGTAGGTGATTCACCTCGTCGGGTTGGATGTGGACTTGTTGTTGCTTGACGAATGACCTGTTATTGTCGATGATGGTGGTGTTCTATACGCTTCTTCCAGTTGCTCCGGCTAGCAGGCAGTACTAAAACCATGTGTCGGGTGTCTTTGGTGGTGTTACTGAGAACTCGTTCGAAGCAGGGGACCGGTGACGGAACTGTTCTGGAATGGAAACGGAGGGGGAATAGCTACGTTCGAGAGCTACGTTCGAGGGGGAAGGCAAGAGAGAAATAGGAAGAGGAGCCCAGGAAACGCAAGCAAACAGAAAATGTCACAGACGAGGCGGATGGACAAAAAAAGTCTAACGGAGGGACTGGAGGGGATCTTAAAGGGTCTTTATCATCTTACGGCACGGCATCTACGGGACAACGGACGAGTTGCCTACAAGCAACCCATCCACCACCACCTCCTCCTCCTCCATACATATCGTAGCTCCATGCTCCATTCCCTCCCAGGCGTACGTCACCATACTCTTCCTGGCTCTTACTGTGTATCCGTACCGCAGCACCTTTTTTTTTTTACCCTGCTCCTTACCAGCAGAGCACTCTGCCGCTGCCACGGCTCCCCCATGGCTGGGAGAGATTTGTTTGGAGAAGGGGGCCCACGGCGTCCGGCTGGCCCTGGACGGGCGTCTGGCTGGACCGTGGACTGTGGATATCTCCAGTCTCCAGTCAGAGTTCCTGGCCTGTGGGTTCGGCCCAAACTGTGGCTCCCTTTCTCTCAGCCTCCCACGTCGAATCTTCTCCGTGCGTCTGTCAGACAGTCACTCGCAGTCTGTCGGCCAATGCCGGATCTTGCGTGCTCTGGGGTCAGTCCCTTTTTTCCTCTGCTGCTTGCCAATGTGGAGTAAAAACAGGGCAAGGAAAAGGGACAAAGGAGGCCGGCCCAGCGCCGTGAAGGGCCGAGGGGGGTCGGAGCATCATTCACCATTGTACCAGAGCACCAGAAGAACCAAGAGCAGCAGCATAAACGTATCCTTGCCGAGGTCTGTCTTCCTTCTCGCGGGACTTCTCCTTCAGCTCTCTGGCGTACTGTAGTAAAAAGGATGAGAGAGAGCCTGGAAGCCCTGTCAACAACAATCCGGTCCGTCTAGACTCCAGAGTTTAGCCTGGCCAGCCCGGCGTGTCACCCCCCTTGACAGCATCGCATGTGGGCAGCGGAGGCGCATAATTATCAAGAACACCTTAATTGGGGGACCCGTTCGCTGTCTCCGCCAGTCCGCTCTTGGCCGCCTAGGTTTGCCTGCCCCTGCCCCCCTGCCCGTGTTCTCCGTTTCTCTCCCTTTCTACTGGTCGACCGCCAATAAAAGTCAACATGAGGAGGGACCAGACTCTGGCTTTTGCTCGTTCTCTCGCTGGATTCTTTGAGCCCTGACTAGCCAAGGGGCCCTCTTCTCCTCTGGAGTTTGCCCATCTCGCATCATTTCCCCTTATACCATAGTACAGGGCTGTCCAGGGACCCCAGGGTCCTCTCACTCTCCGGCCAGCGCCCAAAGGAATGCCTCAAAAGCTTCTGAGTTGCGCCTCCCAGGATGCCGCCGCTATTAATAGGATTCTAGAACAAATCGACTGTGTTTCAGAAACACGAGCCTACTTTATTCTCGTACGAATGAATTCACGCTTTCCCGTGCCTTTTCTTTCATCAGAGTCAACACTATAGATGGATCAACGGCTGCAATTTTGGCGGTTTGCGAGCGCTTTGAGTTGGTCAAACGGCCCCCAAGTTTCCTCTCCCCTCATGTTGCTATTTTCCATGTCCGATACAATCTCGGCGTACGCGTTCATCATTCCTTGGCCTCATTGAAGTTTCCCCGCCCCGGGGCTCAATCAATGGCGAGGTTTGTCGCGTGGTTTAGCATCCCCTTTGGTGCGACTTTGACAAGATGAAAGGCGCATCCCAAAGACAAGGAGGCATGGCGGGTGTCTCTCGAGTATGGAAGTTTGCATTCTATGAGCGCAAAATAAAAATAAAAAATGAGCTGCTGACTGTCATTTCGACCCTTCAACCCCGATTGGACGGTCGCCTTTTTGTTTTTTTTGTTTTTTGGGGTTTTTTTGCGTGCGTGTTTCATCGAATCGCCTCGGCTTTCGATACGAGCTATCCGGCGATCATTGTCCATCATTTCTACTGACAGAAAGCTGCACCGACGCCATGCAGTACGTGTGCGCGCGCTCATCGAATTTCCTCGTATAAGCTCATCGCTGGTGGAGTTGACTCCGTTCCCACGGCCACCTTGCGCCGAGAGATATTTCCGCCACGATCGAGGAGGGCGGCGGAAAAGCTAACACCCCCGGCTAATCAGCTTCTTTCTTCTCGACTCGGCTCTCGAGACAGAGTGTTTTCCTCCAGCTTCCGACCAACCGGCACCGACATCTGGCAGGGCGAAGAGGGGGCTCGGCCTTGCGCCCTTCCCCCCGCCCCTCACGCTCGTCAGCTTCCCTGTCAGCGTCAGACTCTTGTTTCGGTGTTTGCTAAGATCATGGGCGAGGAGGGAGCTACATTATAGCCACGCGGGCCACGCGTTGGCACGACTGTTCATCTCGATCCGGCGGCGCGGACGTGTCGAGTGAGCGATTTTCACCGACCTGCCCGTTCGACGGTCCAATGCAAGGCAACATACTACGGGCAGGAGGAGTAACAATGTGGACTCCGGCCCGAGTGGGAGTAATCTCTCTCTCTCTGCCTGAAGGGAAATGTGTCCCGAAGCTCAGATCACCGTGCCTGGCCTGACCGCATAATCACCCGCCCACCTGCGATGTCGTAGGACGAAGAGGTTAATCATGGCAGCGCGTCAGATAATGCGATTTTATCCCCGGAGTCATTTTACACGCTTTTCTCGAGGTCAAAAAGAGGGTCTCGGCTCATCGAAAACGCCATGAATCGGACAGAGCGACCATGGGCAAACATGGCTCCCGACTCGTGCACCTTCACCTTGTCGTAGGGCAGAAGGAAGAACCGGGCAGCACGGTTCGATCAATGTAACCATGTAAGCGAGCTAGACGCGCTCCGTGGGCCTCTGCGCGAGTCCATCGTGGGCGTTTCGAGAGATGCGCCGCCCATTGGGGGGGGGGGGGGGGGGGCATTCATCAAACGGTGTTCACGACTCGAGCTCGAACTCGAACTGGGGCCACGATGGCTGAGAATAGAAGATTCCCAGTATCGGATTGAGTGCCCAGGGTCGTGCCGATTTGCGACGGGGTTTTCTGAGCAATCCCACTTTCTCCGTGCTGACGCTCGCCGGACCCAGCTCCGGGCCCCCTGTTCCCGATCCTTGGGCGACATGGACTTTAACCTGCGACGCCCGCCTTTTGTTGCCGACCCTTTTGTGAATTCTTCCTTTTTCTGATTTTTTTTAAACAAAACGGACTTCGCGATGGAACCCGCTAACGAGCGAACGGGGGTCGAAGGGTTCGAAATCGACCTTGGCGTGCTCTAGCCCGCGGATCACCGATTCATGATTGTCCCCAAGAGTCCACGTAGCCTGTCCACCCCAGCCGACGCGCCCTGCTCATGCTCCGGCACGACATCGTGGCCTCGACCCCACGTGAACTCGGCAAGAGGTCGACGATGCCCCTGGCCCTGTCGAGCCGCCTCGTCTAAGTCGCTCCCGCCGGCGAGCCGCCTCCACGCCTTCTGGGACCTCGCCGCCCCCCCCCCCTTCTCCATTTCTTCACGTCCATCACTCATTGGCTTGCTGACTGTTCCTTGCCACTATCAGACGTACCGGTAAGGGAAAGATAAAAAAAACAGCATGCGTTCTGCTGGCTTGCGGTAGATGCGCAGACGCGCAGAGTGATCTGCCGAAAGGCGTATGGCACAGTTTTGACAGCAGAAGGCCGCATCGCTGTTGACGACGTTGGAGACCAGAACACCGCGCGGCTCCAACGAATCGCCCAATGGCAGATATATTCGGTGCAGGTGGATGCTCACGGGCATGGAGATCCCGGTGCAAACGGCCTCGGATCCGGGGGGTTGAACAAGTTGGGTCTGCCCGCCGGACGCACTTTGCATGATTAACGCGGCAGCGAGAACGAACTTCGCTGAGATGTCCTCGGCAGCACCGACCGTGTCGCTTGGGCAGCCTGCGACGCCAATATCTCAGCGCACCAGACTCGGGAATGGAACACTAGGTCCAGTGCCAGACGCTGTTTGTCGATGATTTCAAGTTCTCCCCTGTATTACCAAGGTGAAGACGAGGTTCTCTTTGATATCACGGTTTACCGTAACCTCATGACGCGAGATTCTAGTGCGAACTATATATCACCATTGCGATGATTGTGAAAGTTTCGGTGTTGAGGCTGATCTTTGTAAAACAAAAACTTGAACAAATGTGCTACATTTCTCCTCTCTGGCCGTCGAGTTTGTTTCGCTTTTGTGATGCCAAAATACGGCTGGTTCCGCTGAATCGGCAGAACTGTGGGCAGGAGTCCAACATGATGTGGATTGTTTGCGTCGACCCCGAACATGACGGACGATGAACTCCGCTTCTGCAAATTGACCTCAGCGGCTGCACAGCTCCCGTAAAGCTCCTGATCCCACCACGGACCTCTGACAGCGTTGGCGATGGCCAGGAACGTAGCGGCTCTGAACGGCAGCCCAGGAGATTTGCTTCTGTAAATATACAAGCAGCTCAAGACAAGAACAATGCCCGGCATGCCTAGCACGACCCACAGCACCACAGTTCTCGTAGCGTGTACATCGGGCGCTGCTTCGCATTTGGCGTCCCATTATCGTCAGTCGTGTTGGTGTGGAAGGTGAGTGTCAGGGGCCCACTGGGAGGGCCCTGACTAAGCCGTAGATGCGTATATATATAGGATGCTTGACCCATAGAAATAGGGGTCAAGCCGGAATGTTGACACACATCTACTGCTAAGTGCCCCTATCATCGCCTTCTTCACTTCTGACTCCGATCATCTCTGACAGCGAGGTTGTGCGTAGGGATGGGGCCGATGACTCCGGAGAAAACATCCACCAGCGCGCTCTGACTGACGACGTTACCGACAAAGGTGTAGACGGTTTGCGAAAGGAACTTGTCGTTGTCGTCGAGCGACTGAACGAATACCCCCCGGCCACTCCATCCCATGGCATTCGCCAGCCGCCGCACGCCTGAGTCTTCGGATGGCAGAATCGGGAGTCCGACGACGCCGAACACGTCCCTGTTTTCGTCATAGAGGCCGGTGGAGAGCATAAGCGTGCCCACGAGAACGATGCTTGTGCGAATGACGATAAGCGCTGCTTGCACGAATGCGTACCACCGCGAATACTTGCCCAGCACGATCAGCGTCCAGGCACTTGAGTCGTCCCCAATGTTATCCAAGTCGGCCGGGGAAACAGGCCTCTGAGCTGTGAGGGCGAATAATCGCAGGTGTCGGAAGTGGTGCATTATTCCACTGAACCAGCATACCCGCCGGAGCAAGCATTGCAGAGACGGCTAGACCGGAGTACAGCTGGTTGACCTTAGACGCGTCCGGGGTGCGGAACACTCGGCTTCGGGTGTCCTCGCTACTGCTGGTGACGACCGGGCCCCGGCACGTCCATGCTACTGCGGCGATAGCGGCCACGAGTTACACCGAGACGCATGCGATATAGGTTTTCAAGAACTTGAAGTCGTGGAACCTGAACATCCGATCGGCCGTTGAGCCCGCGTACCCGTTGTCCGGGGTTGCTGATGTCTTCTCGGCCGACGCCCGGTCTTCGTCGGTGACATCCCGTTGAAGAGAGCTATACTCGACCTTGGATGCCATGATGAGAGCTCATAGCCTAGCTTCCACCTCTGCTTGGAAATAGAATAAAAAATGAACGGAAAACGAACTCGACGTCGAGAGGCACGCGAGCAGCTTCGCATCTGGAGGAACAGCAGCGTTTTTGTGCCATCCGGCCCCCACCAAATGTACGGACTCGGACACGAGGGCTGAATCTCTCTCTGCAAGAAAGTCCCCCAATCCGGCTGCCTACCTGATCCTTCTCGCACTCGCGTGGGAAGGATCATCGTTGGGCTGAAGCCTAGTGCAAAGGGTTGTCTTTCAGGGACGCGAATCGCGTTGCAATTGGACAATTTCATGCCTGGGAGTGCGAACAAGCATATGGGTCATGGCGCTTAATCTGACCCAAAATCTTGCCACAATGCCCTTGTCCTGCCACCTCAACAGCTTTGCAAGTCACCGTGTCAGATGCTGCGCCTCTGGCCTCCAGCGAATGGATGATCTTCGGGCTGCGATGGCCACATTCTGGTGCTGCTGATCTGTTTCAGCGTACTAAGTAAGGTAGGGCCACTTAACTTATAAAGTAGTTGAGGTGAAAGGTCACTAATCCTTATAAGTAACTATATATTTTCAAGGAAGAAATTAATATATATACCCACAATACAATCTCCCTTGAAAATAAGGAGAAAAAGCAACTTGTGTTTCAGTCACATATCAAGAATTTAGTTTCTTTAACCAAGGTATTAAATCATTACACTCTACAAAACAGCAAAAATGGCGCATTGTGCGTGAGGATTAGGCCCTAACCAGGGATCGAACCTGGGACCTCTCCCAGACAGAGTAGTCTCTCGACAACCCTAAGGGAGAATCATACCGCTAGACCATCAGGGCTTGATATAAGTGGTGATGACCCACTTGATGGAGAGTTGACCAGCTGGAAGGCTTCAGAAAGGCTCGGAAGCCGGTGTTGCTTTTACGTGTGTATTCTCGATGACAAAGTGGTCAAAGAACATGAAAAAGTCGGCTTTCTGAGCTTGGGAATCATTGAGCATAGCACTGCAATCTTATTTCCTAACCAGCATTAATATTGTTTGAGGAACGGACCTGGAACTTCCTGGGATCCTTCATATGTAGTGCGCAAACTTCGCCCAGCCCTCCATAGGCTTCATGGCTCCATCTTCCGGAATATCGAGGTTAAGAACTTCGGCTGCTCCATTTTATCTGTGGTTTTGGTGAGTTACTTGGATGTCTTCGAGGATACTAGACAAGCGGTGAATCGAGTTGCGAAATCCTGAACACAAATCCTTCTCTATGTTTGCCAGGAGCAGCTGCATAAACAAGGCGCTCCCCCGCCCGGCTCAACTCTCTTGTCGAATCGGCTATGATCCACTTGATTTGAATGATTCTGACTCTGTTGGTGGAGTTGGAAGAGCTGTACGGCTCTCACATCGACAATACTGCAACACGTAGGCCAGCGACCACATGCGCTCAGCATCAAATAGACGTTTAAGATTCACGGCCATGCTCCGTACATTCAGCTTCAAGAGCCAACGTCTTCACAGAGAATCGTCAAAAGTCAAATTCCACAAATCCTTCACGCACTACATGGGCTTGGCTTCCGCGTTGAAGTCCGAACTGGCGATTCGGACTGCATGTTGCTATGGAACTCTAAGTATAGGGCGCGGGGGGGACTCTTGGGTTGTAATTACCCATGCGACAGCCGTGCCGATGGTTTTGGGAGCAGTCAGCGCCAAGTCCTGTCAATAATAGAAAATGCTTGTCCAGCCAGTGATTTCGTGGACATGTTCGACGGCTTATTCCTTGGCGTGATTCCTCCAGACCGCTTCCAGCAGAGATTGACAACCTGCTGAGAACTAGGCAGACGCCCAGCAAGACTAGTTACAGAGTGATGTAATTTGAGTTGTTACAGTGGTATAGAAGGATTCTGGAGAGATCTCGGCGCCGTTGGAGTATCACAAGCAGCATCAAGAGGTATCAATACTCATTCTTATAATGCGCCCGATTGGAGACAGTACGTAACTAAGCAATTGAGACATACTTCAACTTACGACATAATGATGCTCTAATTTGCTTCGTCGTACAGAGACATCTGTAGTTGACGCTGCTATGGTCTGGTAGCATATGGGATAAAGTATAAAGCCGGGCCATTTCTCCTGAGTCCTCCTCACCTCTCATGGCTGTACTTCTGATCAACTTATAGATATTCACAATCAAAAGACACATCTATATCAACTGTTCAAAATGAAGTTCCCGATTGCTGCTATTGTTTTGGCCATCCAGGCGACTTCAGCGTTGCCAACCGACGGTAAGCATGACGACAACACTCCTCTCTTCTTCAATGCTGTTTCTTTGGGAGCTGAATAGTCCTGGAGGGATACTTGCTGTCTTTAGCTCTTCCGAAACATTTGGTTTTGAGGCTCGTTAACAATGAGACTGGATAGAAACGGCTGTGGGAGCCCCAGCTCCTGCGTCTGACGCGAATCTCAAGGCCCGTTGCGATTGCGGCTGGAACCTCTGCTGCAACCCCGATGACAACTGTTCAATCAGCTTTGACTACTGTCTGGAGAACTGCCCTATTGGCGATGGCGGTCTCTCTTGCGTCATTAGTATGTGTCTCCCTTTGCCTAGCTACAGGAAGCTAAGGCTCCCATTTTTTTTTTGACACACTTAATCTAATACCACACACCTTCCTCAATTAGGCTGCAATCAATGGTGCGGCTAGACACGCTGATTTACAAGCTTTTTGGAGCGAGAAGAGCTAGCGCCCTTTAATTCTATTGCTTTGAACTAAAGGAACATATATTAGAATAGTACTAAATAGGTAGTTAAATAAATCTCTTGTTGCGAGACAGGTATATTTATCTTCACTATCACGGGAAGAAATGAACTCTAGTCCCTTACTCTGCGTTTCAAAAAACACAGCATCGCTTTGGCAAAAGTGAAAGGCCCTAACCAGGGATCGAACCTGGGACCTCTCCCATAATGGAGTGAATCATCTTTGAAGACTATCAGCCCTAAGGGAGAATCATACCGCTAGACCATCAGGGCGGGGAGGAAGAGCGAGGAGATGCCTCGTTGTTGTGCTCCCACCTGGAAATTGCGGATTATGATGCCGTGGTTGTGGGCTGACTTGTGGAGTCATGTCAAAGCCCTGACCAACATTCGATTCCCACCGTGACAGCTGACAGCTCTAAACGCCTGCCACTGTTGGATGAAATGGGCAAAAGATTGGAATTGAACTCGCTCTTGAAGGTACCAAGTCGATTGTGTCGATGACTGGACTGGAGCCGAGGGTATCCCGGGGTACGAGTAGTCCGAGAAATGCTGAGACTGGTCGGATCTCCTACGTCAACTCTACTCCATAACACCCATTCACCTTCGCGCCTTCACTTTGATCACTTCAGGTGACGGAATTGGTACCAATTCTCTTGGTACGATGCCGTCACTTCGGGTGCTTATCAAGAATTTCCCAATGCCAATACCGTTATCCGTTGTCTGCACAATAGAGCCCTCCTCTGTCGAGTTCAGATACACCAGTGACATGGCTGTACAGGTCAGTCCATATCACATCCGTTAATGGTCTCAAAAAAACATTCAGCACGAATAATATGAACATCTTACTGAAATGTTGATTCGTCTTTCAGCGGCCATCATGTAACGTCGGCGATACTCCCATCACTCGTTTGATCGGCTGGACTTTGTGACCTTCATGAAGACGCTCGCTGAAAGGGTGTGAAGTAGGGTGTTTGCCAGGCAGTACAAACTCTGTTCCCTCTTCGCGATCGTCGGGGATAGAGCGCATAGCAATGGCGTCCAGCCGTTGCTGGTGGCCGAGTTGACGTCCAGACCACGAGTAAGCAGGGTGTCGACCACGTCTTCTCGCCCTCCGGCTGCGGCGTAGTGCAGAAGTGATTCGCCGCGCAGGGTTGTCGACCGCATAGAGGTGTCTGGATCGTCAGAGTACGAGATGAACAGATTTAACTGCTCGACGCTTCCGGTTTGTGCGACGCGGTGCAAAAGTGTCTCTCCAGCTTCGCCAGTCACCTCCATCGATGCGCCGTGCTGCAAAAGAATCCGTGGCGCGTCAGTCGATATGGGCGGTCCGCAGGCTCTGGCGTTGGTTGTCTGGTTTGGGCTCCCGCCGTCACGGCCTGTGTCAATAGTATGGGGTTTCGCAATAGTCTTCGACTAACGGGAGCCTTCTTGGCAGTTACTTATCTTTCTGTCGGGAGTTACCCTCAGTTGGGAATCAAGCCTGCCGGCGTAGACGCCTTATGCCTCTTAGAGGTGAACAAGGGCGTTAAATAATACAACAACAACAACAACATCAATGGCGACTCACTTGTGGTAGGAGAAGAGCATTGGGGGTCGCGAAAGCGGGCTTTGGTGGATTCTGATTCCCACGGCGGAAACGGTGAAGAAACGCAAGTTGATTGCCCAGGCTCTCGGAACTTTCTTTCAGACTGCAGTGTATCTCACAACTGTCTAATCCACGGTGCCGTATGCCAAGATCGTGGACCTCAGCGACTCTGATGGGGCCTAGCCAATGCTTGCAACGCAATAGGGAATTTGGGTGTATATGGACCTTTTGCTATTGCGTACGTCGGCCACTACACTCCAGCTCTTATCGAGTTGTTGGATATACGGGAGCTGCCGCGCATTGCAGGCGTTATGTTCTTGACACTAGGCGTCGCGTCCATGGTCGGCACTCCTGTCAGTGGGCTTATTGATAAGAGGCGAAGCGACGACGAAAGCTCCGAGAATACATATGGATAGCTGTCCTGTAGGTGGGCTTATGACTATGTTGGCAGCTACCGTATACGTGGCCTGGGTTTTCTGAAGATGATGTGGGATCGCGCTGATGGGTCGGTGGCGGTGGATGTGGAAGCTGTAGAGGTATTCGTGTCTGATTAGCAGCTGTCAGAATGACCATGGTGCTTTTCAATCCATGTGTCTGCGTCTATTTACTTATAGACTGAATGTTTCGTGCGTTTCATGAGGGCTTATTCAAACGGAGTTGATTCCACCTCGCCAAAAACAACTTTCAACCACTCAGCAAGTGGTCAATTATCTGGAGTGCCCCGCGTGTTCCTGTCTCAGAGACAGGGATTTCAACCTGGACACGTACATCATGTTCAATCCAGTTACTTATGGGGACTCGGAGAAGCCTTCATCTCACCATTCGGATACGATCCAGACTGTTCACTCAACCAAGACTAACTTGACGATCGAAATGAGTATTTAGCTTCGCTAAGGCAGGAACACCAGTCGGGAAATTGTTTGTGGGATCCTCGGCAAGTTTTGTTGGGGTTTGGGGGCGGCGACCAAGTCAACAGTAAGTAACATGTTGCTCACCTAGTCGCAGCTCCACCCGCCGCATCAACATGCCGAGCGCAAAAGAGCTTGAGAGAGCGGAATTACCCTATTGCATCGTTTCTTTTCGAGATGACCTGCAGCTGCGCGCTCCCTGTCCACCACCAGTTCAACCTCCCCACCTGATTCCACCAATCCCCGGAGCCACATCCGCTTGGCCGAACCTTCAGGTGTCTCCTGAATTGACTCAGACATGTAAGTACGCAGCCCGCAGGTAACCGGTGTAACCTTCCAGCGTCGGCTGGCTGGGCGGTTCTTCGGACGCTTCTTGGGATTGACAAGGGGCAGTAAGAGCTATTATTGATCGACCGATTCCCGAGACACGAAAGCTACAAAACCCCTCACCCCTCCTTTTAATTACCAGGCCGAAGCTACTTACAGCTGTTCCCTCGTGTTTGCTTTCTTTGACATATTGGGGCGACAATTCGGAAGACGAGAGCGTATTCAAAGAACCAACGCTGTGAAACCGTTACAGGAACGATTGGCTGTGCATTTTCGACCACAGTTCTCACCTTTGTACTCTTGGATCTCTCTTGGATTTCGTCGCGCCGTCAAGGTATCAACACGAAAGCCCACGCGATGGCCTTGGCCAGAAACGCCGCCACTCGAGGCCCTCTGCGGAAACTCATTGATAGGAGTTTGTCCTCTCCCAGACCAAGCCAAACGACGATCCCGCTCGTTTCGCGGGCATGTATGTCATCGGTCGCGGAAGCCGTAGCGGTCGCCCCCGCTCCGCCTCCGCCGGTGAAGGACCCGAACTCTTGTTGTGCCCCCCAGAGAGCCCTCGAGGCCAAACGAATTCTTCAGAGAGCAGTCAACGCTACTGATGTCAGGCATGACTGGACAAGAGAAGAGATATCTGCCATTTACTACCAGCCCCTGATGGAGCTGGCTTTCCAAGCCGTAAGTCTCGTTGCTCCTAGTCCAGGAACGTCAAGGATCCCGACTAACGCGCCACCGCGCGCCTAGGGCTCTGTCCATCGCCGATTCCACAACCCCGCCGAAGTTCAGCTTTGCACGCTCATGAACATCAAGACCGGTGGTTGCACCGAGGATTGCTCATACTGTGCTCAGTCCACCCGATACCAAGATGGCACCGGCCTGAAGGCGAAGAAGGTCGAGAGCGTCGAGTCTGTCCTGGCGGCGGCTCGCACCGCCAAGGAGAACGGCAGCACGCGGTTCTGCATGGGAGCCGCGTGGCGCGACATGCGCGGTCGCAAGAACAGCCTCAAGAATATCAAGGCCATGGTCAGCGGTGTTCGGGAGATGGGGATGGAGGTCTGCGTCACCCTCGGCATGATCGATTCGGAACAGGCCAAGGAGCTCAAGCAAGCCGGCCTGACGGCCTACAACCACAACGTGGACACCAGCAGGGAGTTCTACCCGTTCGTGATCTCCACGCGCAGCTACGACGAGCGTCTGAAGACGCTGAGCCACGTCCGAGACGCCGGCATCAACGTCTGCTCTGGTGGTATCCTCGGGCTGGGGGAATCTTCGGACGACCGCGTCGGCCTGCTGCACACCGTTTCGACCCTGCCGTCGCACCCTGAAAGTTTTCCCGTTAACGCCCTGGTGCCTATCAAGGGCACGCCGCTGGGCGACAGGGCGCCGGTCCAATTCACGAGCATGCTGCGAACCATTGCCACCGCGCGGATCATCATGCCGTCAACCATCATTCGCATCGCTGCTGGGAGGAAGACGATGTCGGAGGAGAAGCAGGCGTTATGCTTCATGGCTGGCGCCAACGCTATTTTCACGGGCGAGAAGATGCTGACGACCGACTGCAACAGCTGGGATGAGGACGGCGCAATGTTCGGACGCTGGGGCCTGGAACCGATGAAGAGCTTCAGGAAGTCGGAGAAGCCTGTGGCCGAGTTGGAATTATAATGAGACTTGGAGAATATCAACGCCAATGCAGAGAAAGAAACATCAATCACACGGGCTTGTCACATGCAGCCCAGCTGCAAGACTCGTGCAGACGCTCTCGAGAGTCAGCAGCGCTGCCTGCATGCAGCATTGACCGAACTCAAATCACGCACCACGTGTTTGTCCATGGTTTTTCTTTCTTTTTTTCCTCTGCCCTATGATGTTATCTTGGCCGTTAGTTGTCGAAACCGGCAAGTCAACACATCTCTATGGCGATGCACGTATATTCTAGGTTTCATCCGTTAACGAAGCACGAGCTGAGGCGCCATCACCGAGACGTGCATGTGTCCAAACGGCTCTGCCTTGGCTGTCAACACGTTGCGGGAGATCGGGCCAGGCACCCAGAATTAACCACGATGAACGGGCCGCGGGCTGGTCAAACTTCCCGATGCTAGAATAAACCGTAGTCACGGCTCTTTTCGAGGATCATGACCACGGGGAGCGCCCGGATTGCTTCGTTGGCGCCTTAGCGAAGCTAAAGTATGAGCACTGGCAACCGTTGGTTTACAATCGGACCTGAATGCGACCTTTTTAAAGAAGACCACGAGCCTCAGCTCCCAGGTTTTGGTTCTACTGGGACAAGCATGGCGGAAGATTCATCTACACTGTTGTGCAATGCACACATTCCTCCTATAGCGTTCTGGCACGCTGCACTTACACGACCCGACCCTAGGGTGACAGCCTAAGGATCTATAGAAAAGCTTAGTGAAGTCGGAGAGAAGGTTCTTTCGGTATGTGGATAGAAGGAATTCAAACAACGTTCCTCACACGCCGCACCTTAAATAATGTAGCGCCGTAGATGGGATGAATCGAAGTTCGTTCCACGATTCTCTGCACATGACGTACAGGGAAGCTTCTTCATAAATACTAGTTGAAGTCGAACACGACGGGCGTCTGCTAGGGCTCTTGCTTACTTGCTGACTGCCTGTCGAAGAATCTAGACGTCAAACATCAGTAACAAATCATCAAAAGCGGAAGAAAAGGCGTCACGATATGGGCTCCCTCTCAGACTACTCGGTGCCTCAAGAGGCGCAAGCCGCTTTCGTCACCGGTATCCTGGAGAATCCGCTCATGGACCACTTACCCGACGACCTGAAATCCCTCGGTCACAAGGTGAAGTTCGAGGGCTCAGCCAAGCCAAGCCTTCCTGTCAACTGGAAGTTCGCCGAGAGCATCGCCGCTCTCAAGGCTTTCGAGGCGACTTTGGTCAACCGCTTGCTCGTGAAGAAGTACAATGCTCAGCCGGCAAATATCACCATCAACACGTATGAGAGGACATCACCACCCGCTGTGTGAGATCGCCATGGAGGGGTGTCAGACTAACGTGACACAGAGACCACGCCGCCATGTTCAGCTTTTCACCACTCGTCGCTTCCCTGATGGGGCAAGATGGCAAGGCCACGCCAATGGCTGTTGCTAGCTTTCAACCCGAGGGGATGAAGATGTTTCCCAATACGGACTTGCACAGGTGCTCGGCGAGCCTCCACCGACAGCTTTCCACTAACATCTACAAAACCAAGGACGGAAAATACTACCAGACGCACGGTAATTCGGTCTTGACTATCGCTCGGGGGAAGATGCTGATTTATGAGCAGGAGGTATCAATCCCGACCCTATCCTCGAGGCACTGGGCCTACCAGCCGATGGGGAGCCGATCGATACGTACGATGCGGTCGTAGAGAGGTTCGCAAAAGTCGTCGGCCAATATGACTGTAAGGATCTGGACGACCTTCTCAACGAAGAGCACCGTCAATCTGGAGTCAATGCTCGGTCTTCAGACGAGTACTTCGCCAGCGAGCAGGGCCAAGCGGTGAAGAACGTCGGGCTTTACGAGGTCATCGAGGCGAACAACAGTTCTCAGTCAGCACCCTGGTGGCCGGAGAACGAGTCGCTCCCTTCGTCTCCCACGAGACCCCTCGCAGGGCTCAAGGTTGTCGACCTCTCCCGTATCATCGCCGGGCCGGCCATCTCTCGCAGCCTTGCGGAACTCGGTGCCAGCGTCATGCGCGTGACGTCTCCCAACATCACCGACATGTCTGTTCTTCACCAAGATCTCAACTGGGGCAAGTGGAACTGTCACCTCGACCTCCTCATGGACACGGACAGGGAGAAACTCAGAGCTCTCATCCGGGATGCAGACGTGGTTGTTGACGCATATCGCCCCGGTGTCATGCAGAAACACGGGTTCGGCCGAGAGGACGTCTTCGACTTGGTTCAAGCGCGCAATCGGGGCATTATACATGTCCGAGAGAATTGCTACGGCTGGCATGGGCCCTGGAAAAGCCGTGGCGGATGGCAGCAAGTCAGCGATGCGGTGAGACGATACGATAGCTCTAGCGTGAGGATTGTGCTTACGACTGACTCCCAGTGCTGCGGTGTTTCGATGGCGTATGGCCAAGCTATGGGTCACGACGAGCCTGTTACGCCTCCTTTCCCTGTTGCGGACTACGGGTGAGTTTGTGCCATGATCGTGCATGTAGGAAAAACCTCGGGAAAGACCACAACAGCTGAGATGAAAGTAGTGCCGGTATTTGTGGCAGCGTCGGTGTCCTGGACGCGTTGATGAGGCGATCGGAGAAAGGAGGCAGTTACGGTGTCGATGTGAGTCTCTCTCCTCTGACGAAAGCTGCCACGGCTAATCATGAAAGGTTGCCCTGAACTACTACACCCAATGGCTCATTCGCTCGTGTGGCACGTATCCCGATTCCGTCTGGAAGGAGGTATGGGAACGTCATGGTTCGCCTGTCTTCAGGCACTATCACGCTATGCCCTACACCGTGCCGGCGGTATCGAAGCTTCTCTACGCACATGACGCTGCAATCCTCTTTCAACAGCAATTCTTCGAGACTCGCAGGTCGGACGCTGTCGATGGTACCTTTATGGTTGTGAAGCCCATTGCTCGGTACAAAGATGGTGCTGTGGAGCTGAAGTACAATGTCGGAACCAGAGGAAATGGGGTTGATCAGCCGGTTTGGCCGAGAGATCTTTCCGTGGAGATGGTGAAAACCTAGAAAGAGAATTATCGATACTGCAGTATACAAGCTGGCCTCCCATTCAGCATAATAACACCATGGAAATTGAAACGACACTCAAGGAAGGATGTTCTTAGCGGAAAGTAGGCCCTGGTGACTTCATCTCCCAAACTGATTATTAGTTACAACTGTGAACGCAACCCTTGCGCAAGGAAATATCTGACAAGATTCTGCGTGGGATAGTAAGTATTGAGTTTTAAGACGTGACTTCGTTCCATTGTGCTCAAAGAAGAATGCCACAACAAGTCTTACCAGCCGTCAGCGATTCCGGCCTCCTCTTCTCTCGTCTTCCGTGCTGCATGCGCCGCCCACCACCACTTATGAGTTTCATCCGTGACAGACCCGACGCTTTTCGGATCGTCCCAGGGCTTCGGGCTGAATATGTAGTGCACGTTCTTCACCTCGTCGTCTCGCCATATGGAGTCGTGCACGCCCTTCCACCTGAGCGTCTTAAGCGCGTTGTACACGTACGGCAAACCGACCCAACGGCCCCGGTACAGGTCCGCCAACAAGTCTTGGTCGGGAAACACCCAGTGCGTCGGCGCGTTCTCTATCCGGTCGAGTATGGCGCCGTAATGCCGCTCGGAGGGAACGACGACGAGCAGGCCGCTGTTGATGACGCCGAGCGGTTCCGGGTTGAGGTCGACGCCGCAGACTTGCGCGGCGTCCGGATCTGCGTGGTGCGAGGTGAAGGGGCAGTTCGACGGGACCCACGTCGCTGGATAATGCGCCTTCTGGAGGGGGTTGCAGGTGCAGGCGTGGCCTGCAGCCAGAACCCTCGAGCCGGTGGCGTCGTCCCCGTCGTCGAGCGGCAGGTCCATGAGTTCGTCCATGTTCTTCCTCACCAGCATGTCCGAGTCCAGGAGGACTACGCGCTCATAGCCGGTCAGGGAAAAGGCCACCAGCTTGGACCACGTGTCTGCGAAGCGCGACTCTTTGGAATAGTCCCAATCTCCGGATGGACTGAGGTAAGGGACTGGCTGGAGAGGGATACCTCGCGCAGCGATGGCGGCGCGGCCTCTCTCCGGCAAGGAGTCTGTGTATAGAGCAATGAAAGGGTAGACCGTCCCGGACGTGACAAGAGAGTGGTGCAGCGTGAGAAGACCGGTCACGTAACTCATATTGGTGACCAGACTGGCCCACACTGGAGTACATTTAGCCGAGTGAGATAGATACGTGAAGGCTCAGGTCGGAGGTTTTTACCTTTGTCAGATTCGACGACGCGGCTGGAGTCCGCCATAGCCCTCAGAGTTCCGACTTTCCACCGTATCGTGCGAATAAGATGGATTCCGGCTACTGAGGTTCGTTATGGGAAAATAGAGGGGAGGAACCGGAAAAGGAGGAAGGGGGGGGGGATGGTGATTCTTAAGCCTGACGTCCGGTCACACAGAACAGCCTCAATATATCTCTTCCACGAATTAGATACGTTAACCTCTGTTCCCCACCATGCACCCGCACTTGACGCACTTGCCTCGAAGTGTTACCATAATCTTGGTTCCCAAGCGTCAGCAAACTCGTACATTTCAGTACACAACATGCATCACTGCGACACGCTCCTCAGGCAACACGGCCTTATCGAGAACGTCTAGTTCAAGGTAAAAGAATGCCTAGAGCCTGGAAAATATCCCAGGAGATAAACAGTAAAGATGCCGATTGCCTACCTGTGATTTGGGTGCTCTGAAATTTGCATTCAAGTGTCTAATCCTTCCTCCCATTGCTTCTCTCCATTACACGACTTATGATCCAACACCCTTGTCTGTTGGAAAATATTCAGCTCTCACGGCTTCCACGGCCTCCGCGGGTTCGGCCGGTGCAATGTCAGCCGGATCACTAGACTGCTTGTACGACTGCCCATCCTTCGGCTCGAGAACACCAGCGTCTCGCACGAATCCGCGACGTGAATCGAAAAAGAATAATGTCGCATGCCCACGCATCCGGTCCAACTTCTGCAGTGGGAAACGCCGCTGCCGGGATAGAGTACGTGTTTCTCCTTTTCACGCCTCTCCGTAGACGTCCCAACCGCCCGGAATAGCTTCCCGGTGTTATTGACAATGTAATAGGACTTGTGCGACTTATACTTCGCATTCCGACCCTTGCCGTCATTACATACTAGCGTATATCCAGCTTGAGTCGCATCGGCCACATCATGGACTGGGTCAGCTTGGTAGGCATGGTCATGGCCCTCGCCAGCGAGGATCCCGCTCTGCACGCTGCGGCTCGCATTTAACAGGCTCCCTGATGTGTCTTTGCTCGTAAGGGCTTTGTGAATGATGACCCGGATTTGGTTGGGGTGGCATGGCGACAATTCTTGGCCGCAGCGACACGTTTCGCGGCGGGACGAAACGGCGAGGGCGAGGCTGGCGAGATGGCGATAAGTCTCGTCTAGCTTTCCAGAGCTATCCTGAACGATTCCGTACCATTCTTCAAACACGATACCCCGACTCGCGTCGTACCCCTTCGTGTGGTTGACGTCTCTCCCCCCACACGAATTACCGCCCTGTGAAGAGAACAGCTGCGCAATGGAACTGGTTTCCTCCTCGCTTGATTTTGTAGCATGCGCTACGCCTCGCAACGACTTCAACACCGAGGATTCAGAATTTTGAATGTTGTGATGGACGAGATGAGGATAGACTTAGTATACAACCTATATGCGATCTGGTAGACCATATCTAATTGTAGCCGAATTTAACATCGGACATGATATCCTGGAACGAAAGGTAATCTCGACTTTAAGTACGCGTCTAATACAAAACGTGTCTACGACGCATCGTATACAATTCTCGAGTAGGACACTCTGACGGGCTGCATTCTGAGTGTTACCGGGAGACCGATTGTTACCCATCATCCCACATAATCTGCACCGCTTTGACAAGGGTTAGGCAACCACCAGCTGCGCACATGTGAGTATTCAACACATGGAAGTAGAATAAGAAATTCAGCATGCCTTGACTAATTATGGACGTTGTAGGAATCGTTATTGCCCGCTAGTGCTATTAGCCCTTGTGTGTGCCGTTAACCGGGGCGCCATTGTTGGCTGTCGCACTCTTGCCCTGAGACACATTGATACCATTTGCATATTTGTTCTTCTCGTTCTTGGCAAAGCCGTTGTGAGTTCCGTTGAACCTCAGATTAGCAATGCCATCATAACCCTTGATGCCGGTACTCTCCTCGAGTCGCCGGGCGATTTCGGGATCCACCTCCCTGAAGATGGCGATCTGTCGCTTCAAAGGTTCCTGGTCCTTGCAGAGCTGCATCTTGCCAGTGACGTTGTTGATGAAGCGCCCGCGAGCCGGCTCATCCCACACCTTTTGCCACAGTGCGCGAGGAGCATTGAAGTCCTCCGGTCGGATCTCGGAGAGGAAGGTGATGGCCTCGCCCGTGAAGTGGCCGTGGGCCTTGTCGAGGTCGACCGTGCGGTTCTTGAACCGGATCGGGTCGATGGAGCTGAGATAGTTCGGTCTCGCGCCCTGGTTGAAGAACGCCATGGACCCGTCGCGCTGGAAGCTGCCGACGTCGAAGCCGTTTCGCGGCGCGTTGACCGGGAGCTGCTGGTAGTTCACGCCGATGCGGTGGCGGTGAGTATCGGGGTACGAGAAGAGGCGCGATTGCAGCACGGGATCGGCTGAGGGCTCGATGCCGGGAGGCATATGCGCCGGGTTGAAGGCGACCTGCTCGACCTCGGCGAAGTAGTTGACGGGGTTCTCGTTCAAGGTGAACTCTCCAATCTTCTTCAGCGGGTACTTGCCCTGGGGCCAAACGTGCGTCAAGTCGAAGACGTTGATCTTGTCGTTTTCCCATGCCTGCTCGGCCTCCTCGGGCGTCATGGTCTGGACCTCGACAGTCCACTTCGGGTAGTCGCCCTTCTTGATGGCCTGGAACAGGTCGTTTGTCGAGTAGTCGGCAGACATCGTCAGGGAGTCCTCTTGGGTGATGAACTTGGTGCCCTGCTGCGACTTCATGTGGATCTGGGCGTAAACCCAATCGCCGTCCTTGTTGACCAGCTTCAAAGTGTGGCCGGCATAACCGTGCATGAAGCGATACCCATCTGGAATACCACGATCTCCCATCAAGATCATGACCTGATGAATGGACTCGGGGTTTTGCGAGAGGTAATCCCAGAACATGAAGGAATCGTCATTGTGGTTGAGGTGGGTTTGCTACGAATTCGGTCAGCACACGCCGTCGAGGCTGTCTAGGAGAAGGTTCACGTACCGGGTCTCTCTTCTGAGTGTGGATGAAGTGAGGAAACTTCGCGGGATCTCTCAGGAAGAATACCGGTGTGTTGTTCGCGACCATGTCCCAGTTCCCATCCTCCGTGCGGAACTTGACCGAAAAGCCTCTTGGATCACGCTGGAGATCAGGCGATCCCGACTCTCCCCCGACGGTCGAGAACCGGACCGTGATCGGGCACTTCTTCCCCTCGGCCGAGAAGATGTCGGCCTGCGAAAGCTCAGGGATGGGGTTCGTGCACTCGAAGAAGCCGTGGGCACCGGCGCCCTTGGCGTGCACCACGCGCTCGGGAATCCGTTCTCGGTCGAAGTGCGAGAGCAAGTCGATCAAGTGGAAGTCCTGGAGCAGCAGCGGTCCGTTTTCGCCGCATCTCTGGGTCTCGTAGGGGTGAGGCATCGGCACGCCGTTGCTGGTGGTGTAGACGGCATCCTTGGACGCCATCTTCCTGTCCTTCTCGTACGTGCTGAATCGGGTGGCCACATGGGCTGCGAACGAGGTATCGGCGGAACCCATATTGAAGGTAGTGTGTGCGGATTCGATAGAGCGTTTCACGGTTCCTTTGGACTGTTCCCAGTTGCAGGCCAGTTGAAAGGTCTTATAGGAAGGCAGCCGGTAGGTCTTGTGCCGCCACTGGCTGGGTTGATGGGCCTCATCTTAGGTGCGGAAACCCCAGGGATGGGATTTTGGGATTCAATGCCATGACGCGAGCATGGTCTGGACAAGCCGGCAGTTTCGGCGAATCAGGGAAGGGAAATTACTACAAAGACGTCCCGCTATGGGACAAAACTTTTGTCATCCAGCTGCGAAGGCGTGGAAGCTATCCTGATTGTAGATCTATGGCGCGCCACAGATGAGGCGGGTTCATTGAGTTGATGACGCTTGGAATGGAGGCTTGACCATTTGGGTGGTTGGCGTTCGGCTTTAGCCTGGGTTTATTCTCATACCAACTTCGGAAACCAGATCGACATTGAGAATGACATTAGGTGAAAGACGCAGAATTGGTCGGAATAGAGGCTCCAACGAGCAGGCAAATGCCTGTAAAGCTGGTTTGACTACGGTTTGCGAGGTGAATGTCGGCATTAGAACGGTCCGGGATCTCAAAGTGTGGTTGCTTGGTAGAAATATCGATCTTTCCTCATCGACTTTTTCAAATCCCATGTATAAAGTACTCCACAACCCCAGATTCGGGGCAAAACCACCGATCTACATGAACTCAGTCGATGATGGATGCGAACGGCTGGACGCGGTCCGCTGATGTCATGGACTCGAAGCCCGAGCCAAGACCGACGACCGACCCCACCACCTTCGTAACATCTCCGGACTGACATCGGCGATGCTGTCAACGGCAAGGACTTGATGGAGGTTTCCTGACGGTCTAGACCTCGTGAAATTGTCGCAGCAAGCATGGCCAGGAACACCACATGTCTTCATCACGTTTATCGTACCAACGAAAACTGATATAAGCATTGACTTTTCCCCATCTAAAGATGTCTATGTACACTACAGCCAAGCTATTCGAGCACGTGGCGGGTGTTAGTTGCTCTGTAATGCAAGTTTTCAACTTACCGACTTCCCTCCCGGTTCCAGAGCCCGAATCGGCGACTGGGCAGCATGTTGGTGTGTGTGCTGCAGCTGCTGCAGGTGAGTGGATGTGTCGGCCTGATTAAGAAGAGATCTCCTCACTTTCCTTCGACCGTTACTATGTTTGCTCAATCTCTGGGCCGGCCTACCGGCATCGGCATACGGCTGGGTCGCCCTTTTCGGTATTCATGTCTTTCATCAAATATGTCTTGCACATCTTACTCCTGCGTACTGCTCTCTTCAGCTTCTTCATCGATGCGAGTGCTATTGGGAGGGGGATAATGTGCGAGCAGCAAGACGCCTACGGCGATAACGGCCAAAGCCTTGGCGGGAATTAGCAAAATAGGAGAAGCATTCCGGGGGGTTGCCAGTACTCACCGCGTTGCAGAAAAATGTCAAATAAGGCTTGCCGATCTGCGAGAGACTTGCAAAGATGAGACCAAAGATACCCTGTGTTGTCAGAGTAGCAGCACTTTCAACGAGCGTAACCGCACTCAGGGCGTCTTGGCGCTGGTGAGGAGGGCACATCTCCGTGATGACACCTTTGGCGGCCGGAGCCGAGCCGGACGCAAAAGGTAGCAGGAACGCGGCTTTGTTCCGAGTCAGTGCTGTTACTTGATACCGGCAGAGGGGGGAGGGACGGTTTACCAAGATAGACGTGCCAGCCCTCAGTCGCCCACGCGGCGAGGGAAGTGACGATGCCATCGACCACCAGACTCCAGCGGAGGAAGAACAAGTCAAAGGTGCTGTCCTCGTCCTCCTCTTCGGGCGGGGCCTTGGTGGGTTCCGTTGAGTTCATGAGTCCAGGGGCTGCGTCCATATCCTCTGCGTGAGTCGGGATCAGATTCCGCTCCTCTTCGGTGAGCGTCTTGTGGAGCGGTCCGGCATGAGTCGACGATGCGAACCATCTTCGGCCCGCGTCGATGATTTCCGGGAAGATGAACATCAAGAAGACGCCTCGGATCCACGCATTGCCGGACATGAGAATGCCGTTCTCGGTGGTGCCGAAGTTGAAGCGCGAGGTCGCGTACATCTGGATGAGGATCGGTGCGTAACCGGTAGCGAACTACCACCCGTCCCCGTCAGCATGTTGCCGCGGGGATGCGAAGAGCAAGAGACACCACCTACCACGCCGAAGAAGATACCCAGAGCGAGGAAGACCAAGCCGTAGTTCCGGATCACCTTGCCGTTGTCCAAACGATACTTCTGGGGCATCAGGACCTTGATCGGGGCCAAGAACCCTGAAGCGCCAGACGTCGTCTTTCCGTCGGCTTCGCTCGTCTCTGCTGGCGGTGACGGCCAGAAGATGGCGCCGTAGGTCGTTGCGACAGCGAAGCAGCCGACTGCCGAGACGAACGGGCTGACGATGCCGAAGACATCACCGATGATCCCCCCCACTAGATAGCACTCCATTAGCTGTAGGCCGCCGGTGCAGAGATTGTGGACTCACGCAGGTAGCCGATTGCCGTCCCGATCATGACCGCACCCTGCAGCCTGCCGAAGACGCCTGTGTGCTTTCTCCTCTCGACAACCTCGGCGACGGCCGTGTTCAGGACAAGCCTAGGAAGCTTCGCATCAGCGCCCGGTTATCTAACGGAAACCCGTCTCTAAGTTAGCACTTACATGTAGCCACGAGGTCCGCCGAGAATGCCGATCAACTGGGTGTACTGCATGAGGTCGATTCCCTTCTTACCACCCGCACTCACGGCGACGATCTGGCACGAAACGCGAATGCCGAGCAGGCCGGTCTGGCTGACGAGTGCCCAGCGCGTGCCCCAGCGTTTGATGAGGTCCCCGCAGATGAAGAGGTTGAAGATGCCGCATATCGAGGTAGTCATACCGAGGATCGAGACCTGCCTCGCGGTGTTGGCGTCGATCTCGCGACGCAGGCATTGCTCTGCGGCCGGGCCGTCGAAAGGCGGGTGCGTGGTGTAATAGTCCTCACAGGCCATGACGCGAAAGACGTAGATGATGCTGAGCCCATGTTAACTCTCAGCGTCCGGGTAAGCGACCGGGTCGGGTTTTACGTACGGGACCTGGGTGATGCCGAGGGTAAGCGACACGAGGAAACCGGCGAAGAGGATGCGGTTCGCGGGAGACCACAACCCGCGGCCGACCCGCTTCACGGCCCCGGCCCCGGATTTGAGGAGAGGCGTCCGTTCATCTGCGGCCATTGGGTGGTGGTGTCTTCTTTTTCTGATGTTTACGGTGGGAAGGATCCACGATCTGCGGTCTGCCAATGACGCAAGAGAGGCTCGAGCAAAAGTTTGACTGCACCGGGAAGGTCGTCGAGAGGGGAGTAGAGGGAGGTGGAGGGGGAAGGTGAAGGTGAAGAGGAAGAAAGGCGGTTAAAGCTGGTATCGTTCCCGCAGTGGTTTCCTCTGGCTTTCCCTGGATAACGAGAGACAGGCACCGTTGCAGAGAAGACGTGCGGACTCCCCGCTGTTGCGTCAGAAAAGAAATTGACCTTCCGCCTTCGACTTCTTGGGCTTGGTGCTTGGATGATCTCGCGTTGGAGCGCCACTTGTCTGACTTTTTTCGAACGAACCAACCCGCCGTGTCACACTTTTTTCCCGGGGGTTTTCTTTCTTTCTACGTGCTTCTGTTGGCGGAAAGGAGCCGAGTGCGGCCTTGAAGCTGCCGACCAGGAGTGGATTTGTGGGTAAACAAACTCAAAGAAAGACGCCCATAGGCCGGAGATAAAGAGCCGGACACGAGACCGGCCCTCAACCGGAGCTTGTCCCGGAAATGGCTGCTTATCGTCGGCCTGTTGCTACCGAGAGGCCCGGCAAGATGGTGCCCCGCCGCGGGAGGACCCGATTCCGGAACGGTTGCACGAATTGGGGCAGCATCTCTAAGACACATTGGCGCCTTTGGATTACATGGGCTTCTAGGCCGAACTCAATAATTTGCATTTTCCTGAAATGGTCCCACAGGGGGGACTGCTTCAATATGAGACAGGTTATCCTCGGAAAAGCATAAATACTATGGTATTGGATCTTGATCATATACCTACCGCGCGGGATGAATGCTACGTGAGCCGCCAATTCTCTCTCCGTCTTGGTGCGTAATATACATGGCCGCCTTTCACTGCAGCGGATGCTCCAACACCAACTTTCCGAACTTGCCCTGGGCCGCGATCTTCTTCAGCTCCTCGAGTGCCCTCTCCGCGTCGCCTCGGAACACGTCGACGACGGGCAGCGAGAAGGCAGTGCCGTAGTTCTCAACAGCCCACAGGACAGACTTCCACATCCGCCCAAAGTCTTCTCGTCTCGCCGGGAATGCGACCACGCGACCACCGAATGACAACTTGAACGGCGCGTGCGCCGAGGCCAGCGGCATCTTGAACCGCCCGTCTCTCCCCCCGACGACGGAGATGAGCTTGGCATCGGGCCCGACGCACCTCAGCATCTGGTCCGCCGAGCTGGTCTCCCCCTCGGACCCGGCGCAGTCGGCGGCGTACGCGATCGGCCCCGCCTCGGCCTCCGCCACGGAAGCCCTGATGCGCGACTCCACGTCCGGGGACGAGTAGTCGAAGCACCGCGTCGCCCCGAGCCTCTCCAGCAGCTCGTGCCTCCCGGGCGACGCGGTCACGAAGATGGGGAACGCGCCGCTCGCCCTGGCCAGCTGGACCATGCACAGCCCCACGCTCGTCGACGCGCCCCAGATCAGCAGGGGACCCGGCTCGAACCCGGCGGCAGGTCCTTCGCCGGGCAGGGGGTACCCGAAGATGTTGTACAGACCGTCCGCGGCCGTCGTCAGCACCGTCGTCAGGCACGCGGCGTGGTCGAGCGGCAGGTTGTCCGGGACCCGGAACGTCGTCTCCTCGGGGCATGCGAGGTACTCCTGGTGCGCGCCGTACTTCAGCGGCTTCCCAATGCCCGTCGGCACATGCCCGGCGACCACGTCGCCGACTTTGAAGGCCGAGTCCGGGTTCGTCTGCACGACGCGTCCGCCGAAGTCGTAGCCCAACACGGTGGACAGGACGCCGAGGAGCATCCCGTGCTTCACGTCGGCGGGGTTGACGCCCGAGTATTGTACCTTGACGATGACTTCGCCTGCCGAAAGCTCCGGAAAGGGGATGGAGCGGATGACTTTGAAGTTGCAGTCTTCGTCGACGTATAGGGCCGCCGCCGTTGAAACTGATGGAAGAGACATGATAACCCGCTATGCAGCAGTGCCGATCTTTTGTTGTTTTCGAACGCTTACGAGACTGAATGGGCACAGGTTAATGTAAGGATGCTGATGAAGAGCTGCTATCAAATAGTTTGATGCGCATACCCACCTCACGCCACATTACTTCATCTAGTTGACGGCGCGATTCAGATATATCCAAGATCAAACACAGCCGTCGGCAGACGCACCCGATTTGCTATAGCGTCCACATCCTCGATGCCGAATCAGCCCGGACGATGGAATCACCAACGGGGAACATGTCTACACATGGGGACGAACATGATCGCGTGACGAATTAGTTGGGTGGTCCGAAGAACCGGAGCACTTGCCGACTTCCTCCCAGGTCTCCCAGGTAAAGTATTCGGCGAGCGGCAATCTGGAAATGTCCGAGCCACGTCAGAGCCCCCCTCCCGCGTGGAGCAAACCCGCATTCAGAAATGGGTGCCATGAGGGGGGGTGGGTTTGATGCGATCGCCCAGCGACAGCCGAGGCGGGGGAAAGTCTAATGTGGTCCCCGGTGAGAGCCGCTGGTCCCGTTCAATGCCAAGACTATGCGGTTCGAGATCCAGCTGATCTTTCGTGAGGGTGCATTTGTTGGCAGACTTGTCTTCAGTTCTCGATTCGGAAACCTAGACTGGAAAACCGGTTTCCTGACTGGCTGAGAGACTTTGCCGCGTTGGTTTGCCGGTGCGTGTGACGGGCCTTGCCCCTCGTTTCTGTTCATCGTGTGAGATGGAGATGGAGATGGCCGGAGAGGAGGTGGACCGCATGTCGGGCGTAGACCGTTATATAAGGATCGAACATATCTGGGGCGGCTCAAGTGACGGTTTGTCTAGCTAATCCGATAAATAAATCTCAGATACAATCGTTTTGATAAAAATGGCGCCATACATTGTGAATTCCATCGAGGTCCTCCAGCGACCCATGAACCCTCCGCCATGGGAGCACCCCAAGGAGCCGTCCCGTGTGGATCTACCAGCCGGCAGCAGGAAAACCCCAGAAGCCCGTCCCTTGCCTTGCGATATTATCCTTGAGAGAGACCAGGTCTTGACTCTACGGGATGGAGTTCGCATCCGAGCTGACATCTATCGGCCGAAGACGGAGGAGAAGGTCCCCGCCGTGATGATGTGGTCGCCGTATGGGAAGAGCGGAACAGGTCAGATAACGCAGTCCGCGGTGGGGTTCCGAGAATGTTGGCTAACGCGATGCGCCTAGGTTTCTTCAACCTTGACAAGGTCCCGCTGAGAGCAGGCGTGCCTTTGAGCAAGCTTTCAGGCTACGAGTCTTTTGAAGGGTAATGTCGTTCTGATCCAGATTCGCGAGGGCCAAACACCAAAGTCTTTTTTTCAACCTTGTCTGACCTACGATACAGCCTTGATCCCGCCGAATGGGTCCCTCACGGGTACGCCCTCGTGAACGTCGATGCCAGAGGAGTCGGCGATTCCGAAGGGGACGTACGAGTCTGGGGCACCGGCGAAGGCAGAGACGGCCACGATGCCATAGAGGAGATCGCCAAGCTGCCGTGGTGTACTGGCAAAATCGCCATGGCGGGCAACTCTTGGCTTGCGCTGTGCCAGTGGTTCATCGCCGCCGAGAGGCCGCCTCACCTGGCGTGCATCGCACCTTTCGAAGGCGTCGGCGATCACCTCAGAGAGACCATATGCCGGGGAGGGATACCAGACCCTTCCTTTCCCAAGATGATCCAGCACATACTCGCAGGTACGCAACGACACCCCGATCGTGTTCTTCGTAGAGAAGGCGGTTCTGACGCGCAAGACCACAGGCCGCAACATGCAGGAAGACGATGTCGGGATGCTGGAGAAATATCCCAACTGCAGAGCGTACTGGGACGATAAGAGAGCTCGGATGGACAAGATCCAGGTGCCGGCATACATCCTCGGAAGCTATTCCACAATGCTCCATACGATCGGAAGCTTCAGGGCCTTTGAAGAAATCCCGCACCGGAAGAAGTGGTACGTTTGCTAAGTGACCCCGATGCTGCGTGGATATTGGAGAGTCGAGACTGAACTTCAGTCAGGATCGCGGTCCACGCCACGCAAGAGTGGTACGATTTCTACACGCAAGCGCGGCTTGATGACTTGCGAAAGTTCTACGACCGGTACCTGAAAGGCATCGAGAACGACTGGGACCAAACGCCGCCCGTGAGGCTCGCATTGCTCGGATACAACAAGCCGCCGATTCTGGACTTGACCTTCAACAATCTCCCCTGGCTAGCACCCTCCTCCAGCACCAAGCTACAGAAGCTCTTCCTCACCCACGACAAGTCATTGCAACACAAAAATGTCAGCAGCGTGTCCAACAAGATCGGGTACAAGGACGTCGAAGTGGTCGAGTTCTCCTACACGATTCAGCAGCCGACGAACCTCGTCGGGCCGACGAAGCTCGTGATCCACACGTCGTGCCCGTCTCGGAACGACTTCGACATCTACGTCCAACTCAGGAAGCGGGACCGGGACGGGAACGACCTGGTGCACGTCAACATGCCGCTGGAGGCACTCGGCGTCTCCGACGCCAAAGAGGTCCCGGACATCAACCCGCTGAAGCACCTCGGGCCCACGGGGCGTCTGCGAGCCTCGAAGCGAAAGGTGGCGCCTGAGCTGTCGCAAGCTTACTGGGAGACGCTGGCCCAAGACAGCGACGACCCGATCACGCCCGGGGAGATTGTCAAGCTTGACATCTGGCTCTGGCCAACCGGCATACAGTTTGACGTCGGCGAGCAGTTGATAGTGAAGATTTCAGGCCACGAGATGCGCTTCCCGGAGTTTGAAATGATCAAGCTGGAACCGGCCAAGGCGGCGCCGCAGATCTTGCATGTGGGAGGTGAACATGAAAGCTATTTGGAGGGCGTGTGGCTCGCTTAATGGCTACGTAGGTAGTCACCAAGTATCTTGCATGCCAGACGAAAATGGAGGTTCCTGGTGTCAGGAATAGCATGTCACTGAAGATACAACCATAATCAACGCTGCTTGTCATTAGTTCTTATTGGGTATTGTTCATTAATTTGATGAACTTGTTTCCGAGACCTGTCGCTGGGTCCCGTCCAGCCGTAGCCGACCATCCACCATCAACTTGATCTCCGATCAGACAGCTGCCGCTAGATCCGCTCGTGACATCGTCAATGGCAGCGCGAACCTTGTCAGAATAGAGGAGACGATTAAGAAAACCCAAAGAGGGCCTCGCCTCCCTCATCCGCTTGTCGCTGGTCAGCGCAATCATCGCCGCGACAACGGGCGTGCTGGCACTGGCTCCTTCCTGTATCCAGCCGGGCTGCATCAAGCAGAGGCAGCCGATGACCGAGATGTCCGGACTGCCGTGTCGACCAGGGCCATACCAACCGGGATGAGATCCGTTGATCCCGTCATTGTACGACTTGGCCGCAGACTCCCGCCGGGCCGGACGTTCAAGGTACTCGCTGGAACCGCCAGAGCTTGTGCCACGCTGGCTCGGTGGGCATGCAATTGCCCGTCGCGCCTACGCCCGTGACGTAGGGACTGTCGACGGTAAAGGTTGGGATGAACTCGGTGGTGTTCTTTCCGTCGTTCAGAACGCGACTACCGGAGCGGATACCAGCAGCAGCAGCGCCGTCGCTAGTCGCAACCAAGACGGAAACACCCCGGGCAGCGGACAGGGCGCGGACACGACGGGGCGTACGGCAGCGGGATTGCATGCTCGTCATCTGTATATGAGATTGAGATGACGTGAGGGATTGTCTCATGAGCGAGGAGAGCCCCGAGAAACTCGATCCATGGCCGCCGGTAGAGAAGAATGTCACATCCATCGGCTGAATGAAGGGCAGGCTGTACTGGATATCGATGAGAGCTTCGATGCCACGGCCTTCCCGTGGTGGTGTTGACGCCATTGATGGACTCGACAGTGAGGCCGTACCTGGGCGAGAAGTTGGTGGCGTTCCTACGCGGGCTGTACGGCGCAAGGAAGGCTTGGAGGATAGGCACGTCGGGGTACTCCTCCAAGAAGCCAGCGATGCCGAAGGGAGTCGGCGATGGGCTGTCTTGGGGGCTGTAATAGTTAATGTTGTAAAGATCGACGATGCGGTAAGGCGTGGTGTAACATGACCAGCAGCTGCTTTTGCCAGGACCGCAGAGCCCTGGTACGACTACCCCAACAGCCCGACAAGGAAGAGGCCCGAGCCCTTCCGTGCCTATACCAAGATTGTCCAGCGCCACGGGAGCGTCAACGACACTTTTGCCGTTCGCCTCAGACTCTTGACTGACCTCCACGGTCGATGCTCGCGCGACCATTGCTGATTAGATGCAGCTATGCCTGATGGATGGCGGCAGTTGCATTCCAGCGCCGTACGACCTCGGCACCGTCGGCGTAGCGCCGTTCTACTGCACCGCCGAGTCGAACACCACCGGTCCGCACGTCGGTCAGGATCTCGTCAAGGTTCCTCCCATCAAGAACGATCGTCTCGGTGGCCCCGTCGGTTACTTATCTTGCTCCTAGTACCGTCAAGGTCAACAATGTCACCTTCTATAACACGGACCTGAAGCTCCAACGTTGGCATGATCGACTCCGGCGCCCAGATTGACGACCTCCTCATCAGCTCCGACGCCCTCGATGCCTTCTCCGGCGCAGCCGGTCTCACCCGCCATCCCATCGGCTACGTTGCCTGGGATGGCAGCTGCGACTGGTTTCCTAGGGAATTGACATTGACCTCGAGTTCGCCTGTGTCGGCAATAAGGCGGTGTCTCCATGAAGGGAAGCAAGCCTAATGAGTCTTTGCTATCCCTTACCATCGCATGAAGCAGGAGTCAATGTAGGTGAATTATGAATAATACGTAATTCCATGACCAATACAAGCAATTGGACCCGTCTGAAGAGTGAAACAAATAAAAAATAAAACATAAAACTGCACGCAGACGCTGTACAAAAAGAACCTGGGTTCACGTGCCCTTCCTTGGCTTGATCTTGGCCTGGAAGTCCACAGGCCTCATGTTGAACCATCCTTCTTGTTGCAGCTCGTACGAAGGATCAACCGCTTCAAAGTCAAACTCCTTGATCAACTTCGCCATCACAACCATCTGCCACAGCCAGGCATAGTGCTTTCCGACACATTCTCTCTTCCCATTGCCGTAATATCTCCTCGCGCCTAGCGGCAGCCGTTCGTAGCTCTCACCCATCATACGCTCCGGCTTGAAAGCCAGAGGGTCCTCAAACACCGACGCGTCTCTGTTTGCGCCTGCGAGGACGACGATTATCCCCTGGTCGTGCGGGATCTGGTACTTGCCCCCGCCAAGCTCCACGGGCCTGGTGTCGTTTTCCTTCGGAACGGGTTCGATGTTGAAGCCCGGCGCCGCGAAGGACAGGCGCAGAGACTCGCGGATGACGCCCTCGACGTACTTGAGTTGCGACAGATGTCCGTACGCCAGCTCATCGTCGCCGACGACGGAGTCGAGCTCCTCGCGGGCCCGGGTCACCACCTGGGGGTCCCTGAGGAGATAGTAGATGCCCGTGGCGATGGCGCAAGGCGCGGTGCTGCTGCCGATGGGCATCGACACGATCTCGTCGATGACCTGCGCGTCGTCGAGACCTTGTCCGGTCTCCGAATCGGTGCCGCTCATCATCGCGGCGAGAAGGTCCTTGCGGTCCGTCGGATGGTTGCGCCGGTGCTCGACGAGATCTCGGGCGTATTCCCGCATGTCGGAGATGGCCTTTGAGAACTTCCGACCGTACAGCAGACTGTTGAGGAAGTACGGCTTCCTGTTCGGGCGCTGGACGGCTTCGCCCGTCGAGTGATCCATGCCCTGCAACACCGGGTGGCTCTTGTCCAGGCAGCCGAGCTTCTTTCCGAAGAGCGCGAGCGTCGTCGCCTCCAGGTTGAGCCTGTCCAGCTGGGTGATGGGGAAGATCTTCCGGTCGGGTCCGAGACCTCTCCAGACGTCGAAGAGCTCGTTGGTCGTGCTGACGAAGTCGTCGAAACGCTCCGCGACGGACTGGGGGGTGAGTTTGGGGGCGATGATGTTGTGCGCGACGCTCCAGTCTTGCATCTCCTTCTCCTCGTCATAGCCGGCCGTGAACAAGGCGATGTGTACTGCGGCTCTGATTTCTTTGATCGGATTGGTGACCTGTTTGCGGAACCGCTGCTCATTACACAGCTCCTCCACGAGGGAAGCGCCCGCGACGAGGACGATCTTTTTGCCCAGGATGTTGAGCTCGAAAATCTCGCCGTGCTTCTCGGCAAGAGCCTTGAATGACGGCCACGGGTTGCTCTTGTTCATGTCGAACAAATTGCCAATAAAGGGGACCTTGTATGGAACCTTGGGGATTCCGACTGTCGTCATTTTGTGCGATGGCTGCAATACAATCAATACGTGGGGTTTGCAGTACGGAGTTGGCAGAAGACGGGAGGAGGATTCTTCACTTTTTCATCTCGGGAGCCCGGCGACGGACGCCCTGTCAAAGATTTTGTCCCAGACGTTGGTGCAAGTCTCTCGGATTCCTCCCCTATCTATTCTCGCGTCAATTGTCTTGGGCCAAGTGTTGTCTGTCTCACCAGCTCACTGCATCTTGCAGGCGCGACGGCCCGTAATCGAATACAGCACCTTAATGATTGGATGCTGGCTTTTTCCTCTCCGCCCGTTTTCATGCTTTCGAGAAGCCATGTCTCACACTGTCTAACAGAAAAAGCTGAGCAAGGTGCCGATTGCTTGCTGTTGTCTAACAAACGTTGCATGAGCACATCATCATCGCGCATGCAATAGGGCAAGGGTCGAAGCCTCTCGCCCAACGTTAAGCCATCTATCTCTGCTTCCCAGGCTTCGGAGCCTGGAAAATCCAGCCATGTGAGAGCGATTCCTTCTGTCGTCCTTCGAAGCTCGCGACTTCGACTTCCTGCCTAGACCACGCAGAGATCATTGATAGCGACCTTAATTCCCGTCGACAGTGAGAAACTCCCAAGGGAGACAGAGATCTGCAAGATAAACCTCCCTCGTGTATCGTCGGGCGAGACATGTGTTAGCAGTGGTTCTTGGCGTAAGTGAACGCGGTCGGTGTTATGTCTCTCCAGCAGCACGGAAGGCCACCCGTTCGTCTTGGCGGCCGATCGTTCATCGACGTGGCCGGTTCCCCGCAAGCAACGGCCGCTGTTTTGGTATCCTCGCAGCTGCAGTGAGAGCTGGCTAATAACTGCTACCTTGTTCGAGATGCAATTTTCGGCGACAAATAAACAAGTACTTACTTACTACAGTAATTGATACTTCGAAGTCACTCACGAGCGTAATTCAAGCCGACAAGCAGTTGGTCTTCACGCATATCGATAGCCGACCACCAGCCATTCCTTTGGTGAGACTGCAGGGCATGTAATTCGTTAGGGGGCTAAATAATTTCCTGCCACACACACACACACGCCAACATCGATTGCAGACGCAAAAAGTGAAGATGCGGCCAGTGTGGATTGAACACACGACCTTCAGATTAAATGATTGAAGTTTGTAATGGGTCACAGTGGCCCATACTTCAGTCTGACGATCTCCCAACTGAGCTATGTCCGCCGCTCATCTTCGGACCCATCTCGGGCGGGAGTGCTATAAGTACCCAAGATGGGAGGTTGGGTCGAGTTCAGTTTTCGAAACCATTAATATCAAACAGCAGTAACTAACAGCCTTTCAAGGCTGTATTTCTAAATCATTATTTTAACTTAGAATGACTAGGTGAATTTGAGATGGGAAAACTTCACTTCTTAATTATTCCATTAACAAACATAGCCGTGATCGTCACCCACCCCCGAAATACATTAAAAAAAGGCCCTCTTCCGCAAAAAGGCACTTAGGGCTACGCTTCTTGCAGAACTTCGCTTCCCATTGGCTATTCTTCAGGTGGATTCTGAGAGATGGCTTATTTGGACAGAAGAGCACCAGATGGGATGTCCAGTTTTCAGTCTCCAACCTTGAGTGCTGTGCTGACTAGCTGGGTGGACGCTTCGCCCAAAATAATTCTTCCAAGATGCGCATCGTAAGGTTTTCATATTGAACATTCCCATGTGCTCACAGTTGGTTGTTGCCCTCGCACACCGCTTGTGCAGTCCTGGTCGGGAAGGGTAGGAAAACAAAACGCTAAGAAGCATCCCGCATACATGTGCTACGGGGTGGATGCGCAATTGTGTGTCGTTCACTCTCACCTATACCCAACCTTGATTGTAGGTCGATATGATCTATGGGTTTCATTGACGAGTACTATACGTGCCAGCTTTTGACGTAGCAGAATGTGTCCAATAAACCTGCTAGACTATACGCATAATCCTTTCTCCTCTGTGACGGTAGTTTGAGCCACGCTCACCATGATTCAACACTTCATAGTAACATTGTTGCGGATTCAACCACTCACTTTTCAACTTCTGGCTTATTCTGAAGGTGGCTGATGACAATTTACAATAAATGAGCACCTGAAACACAACGATTGTGTATCAGATAGTCGATATAAGGAAACGTCGGGTTGATGAGAATCAGAAGATGAGTTTTATCATTTATTGTCAACGAATGATGAGATTGAATGTGTCTACGAGAACAATGAGCTCCCCGTCTTTGACATTTCTTGCCAGCGTTGCTTGCTGCTCATCCTCGTGGTGCTGTCACATCCCCTGGAGTTGTCTTGCCATCCTCGCTCAAAGATGCTACGTTCTAGTCAGTATACCGAATCTTCAAGCAGCAGAGCTTCATACCTGGAGGAAGTCCCATTTCGGCAACAGGTTGGAACCCACGACGGTGCCCCAGCAAACGGGGTCGAGGACGCTAGAGAGTGTCGCGATGCCACCGCCGCGCTGGTAGCGATTAGACATGAGGTGCAGGCAACTCCACAGGTCACAAGCAGAACGGGAACCGTCGTTTCCCTTCTCGAACTTGTCAAGAAGAGCGGCGGTGCATCCGTACCAACCCCGCTCCTCGTCCGCGCTCACCGGCTTCTGCGCACCAGCAACGGCAGCGAGGAGAGCGGTTATTGACACGAGGGAGATCTTCATTGTCGATTCTCTGGGACATGATCAGCAATGGTGCTTTCAAACGGTGAAGTAGGGAGGGAAGCTTGTACAAATCGGAGATGGGTTCTTTGTCGTTCTGGAATTTGGGTTGATTGGGTTTGGTGATTGCTGAATTTCGAGTTTTCCATGACTGCCTAACCTTCTTATTTAAAGTCTTGAGCCTGTTTCAATTGACAGCATCCAACGACTGACCCTCGGTCGACCGGGGAGGAAGGTTTCACAAAGGCGATACGCTATTACCACGACCGCAAAAGAATGTCACACGTGAATGGGGTTGAATGCCGTGCCGCTTGCGGAGAGCCGCATACTTGCGTGGTGTCTCGCCGGCCGGCAGATTGAGGCATTACATATGTTACAATCATCGTAATTCATCGCACAACGACATAAGCTTTCGATGCAGGCATCGCATGATTCTATTTTCGCCAGGATATCATGATACGGTGAAGCCCAAGAAATGATACGCAGCTGCGTTCGATTCAGGGACACAGAAGGCAGGTATTCGGTGCATGTTACACCCGTCCGGAAAGTAGGCTCATGTCCAATGACAACTCCACGTTGCTTTACAGTTATCACTGAGCTTCACGCACTACGAGTTGCAGACGTTGCACCGGCTCTCCAACACTGGCATTTCGAATCTTAATTGGATATACGTTGAGCAATAAGCCGAGGATAATGGGCCCAGACTCTGTCCAAACCCGAGGAAGGGCTGCTTCCTTGCTTCATACGACTTCTAATTCGTCAATTGGAGTTTCAACCCGGTTATCAACATCTGTGATAATGCGGCCTGTAGGCCACGTTGAAGCAAATGGCGTGACAATTGTTGACCAAGACTCGTGCACAAGGTGAGCTCCCGGGCGGCAATTCAGAATGGTGGCTGGGGGAGATCATTGAATTGATTGATTGGTTGTAGTGTATGAGCACAATCACGTAGGTGTACCATACTTGTATTGCTTGAGTTTCGACCGACTGAGATGTTCGAATTTAGACACGTAATCACGACAATAACACAAGTAACTAGACAGATAAGAAAACTTTTTCATTCAATACAAAGTTAAAGTATAAAGTTAAAACAAGCGAGTGACTGTCGGGGTCTCACAAATCAGTCGACAGCATTCGTCGGCAACTCACTCTTCATTCTGCTACCTTTTTCCCACACTCTAGGCTCAGTTCTCAATCTTATCCAAAGATGCGTCTTATCAATTTGACGCCTCCTTGGCTTCTCTTCGGTTGCGGTTTAGCCAAGCTGTCAACTCAGATCCTTGGCGGTCCATTCTCTTTGGGATCCCCTGATTCAGCGATCCAGCACAACTTGGACAGCATCATACCTGCCACCGACCCCAACTCTGGCCGCATGAAATGCTGTCCTATCGGTACTGATTTCGACGGCAAGAGCTGCGTAATCAAAGGGCCGACCTGTCCTCCGGGAACTTACCGTAAGGGCAAGAACTGCCTTCACAACACTCCTCCGGAATGTGACAACGGCTACGAGTACAGCGACGGCCAGTGCATCTCTCGAGAGCCACCTGCCTGTGACCAGGGCACCGTTCTCGTTGGAGAACAATGCGTCCACGAGCGTGCTCCAACCTGCGCCGAAGGATTCAAACTCCGTGGTGCCATTTGCGAGTCCCTGAAGAAGCCTCAGTGTCCCGAGGGCGAGGTCATCGATGGAGGCAACTGTGTCACGTCCGAGGGTCCATACTGCCCTGACGGGTCCAAAGTCGAGGGTCATTCTTGCATCTCCAAGAGGGACCCCCAGTGCCCATCAGGATCTCGCTACGTGACCTCCATTCGGCAGTGTATCTCGGAACAGTCCCCTCAATGTCCTGAGGGAACAACCCTTGAGTTCGGCCAATGCACTTCTTCCGAGAGGCCGAAGGTATGTACACCAATATGAACCGGCATGAGGATTAAGGAATATAAGGCTGATCAACCCTTACAGTGTCGAAGCGGCAACTCGACTTTTGATCCTGAATGCGGATTTTGCACATTGAGCAGCAAGCCTCAATGTCCTAGTGGGACAACTCTTCAAGGCCAGTCTTGCGTAGACCTCAGCAAAGCCAAGTAAGTTGTGAAGTTCTGGTTCATTTCATCGTCCATCAATCTAGATTCATATTGCTCCAATATCTAGCTTTTGAGAATGTACTTGGACCAGAGAAGCTGACTCAACCACGCGGTACCTAGATGCCCCCCTGAGACGAAGGTCTTCATCGACCAAGCTTCAGGGACTGCTCGCTGCTGTCCAGACGGTACCACTCTTTCAGGAGAAACTTGCAAGACCACGACGGACACCGAGGACTGCCCACCCGGTACTTCATACAAAGATGGAGAATGTATCAAGTATTCCAACCCTCAACCTTCGTGTCCGACCGGCTCGGTGCTTGAGGCAGATCAGTGCGTGAAGCGAGCACTTCGAGAATGCCCCAAGGACTCCTACCCAGAGGGCAACGCCTGTGTGTCCACCTTGGAAGTTCCCAGTTGCCCCGAGGGATACCTGTATCACGACTCAAGATGTATTGTCCGAGAGGGTCCCAAGTGCCCTGCCCAGACGATTCTCGAGGGCGACAAGTGTGTTAGCTACGCAAGTCCTACGTGTGACGGTGCGTCTGCGCAGTGGGACGGGAAACAGTGCAACATCAACCGGACACCAGAGTGTGCAAGAGGAGTGCTCCACGATGGCGTATGCGTCATGGGTAGCAAGCCCTCTTGCCCTGAAGGCACTGCCTTTGACGGTGTCGGGTGTTTATCCGTCAAAGATGCCCCCACCTGTCCCTCTGGTTCGGTGCTCAACCAAGAAGGGAAATGCATCACGACTGTTCAAGCCACTTGCACACCACCAGCAATCTATCGAAATGGCCGTTGCGTCCACGGCCGACCTACATGCCAAGCTGGGTTCATCCTCACCGACGACGGGTGCCGATCCGCAGACGGACCCAACTGTCCGGCAGGCAAGAGTATGATCAAGGGGACCTGCGTCTCGGTCGAGAAGGAATCATGCAAGCCCGGCTACGTCCTCAAAGAAGGAAAATGCGTATCATCGACGCCGCCCAGTTGTGGAGACAATCAGTTGTTCAACGGCACCGGCTGCGTGGGAGTTGTACCCGACTGCCCCGAGAATACCTATTTCGAGAACGGCCATTGTGTGTCCAGCAACGATCCTAAGTGCGACGAGGATTTTGTTTTCAACGGCAAGAGCTGTGTTGCTGTCAAGAAGCCCACGTGCCCCAAGGGCCACGTCTACAGTGCTGCCACCGGAGATTGTGTTGACAAGGTCCAGCCCGAGTGCGAGGAGGGCGAGGTCTTTGAGGATGGACGTTGCAAGTTGGTGACTGCGCCGTGCATTGAGTACAAGTTCTGCTTGACCGAGGCACAATCACTCCTTTGGTCGGGTGGCCCACGCAAACCAGCCGGCGTCTCCAAGGGCAAATCTCAGGTGCCGTTGGCCGGAAAGCCAACCTCTATCGAAGACGTCAACAGTGGAACACCAGGTAATACCCAGGCCGGCCAGGCTGCTGGAGATCAAGCTGCCAACCAGGACACAGTCAAGCCACCAACTGGGGATGCGGAGGCTAGCAAAGACAATATCAATCTACCCAACACACAACAACCTGATACGAACCTTCCATCACCGGGTACAGAGACGGAACTCGGGGACACAGGAAGTATTCCAATCCCGGATGGTCAAGTACCCGATCCTGCCACAGTTGCCGAGAACGAGTCTGGCGGAACCGAGCCCAGCGCCGGAACAGCTGGTCCCACGGAACCTCCGGTCGGATCGCCGTATCCCCCGGGTGGCGAGGGCGAGGATAGCTACCGTTACGCTGGTCGCGGATCGGGCGGTGAAGGATCGCCCGATGTAGCTGAGGGCGGTGCTGATCGCAGAAAAGGTGGCAGATGGGTTGATCTTGAAGAAGAGATTCCCGATCGAAGACGAGGTCGGAAGTGGGTTGAGGATGACAATGCCGCTGCTGAAGGAAGTATCCCATCCTTCCAAGGAGATATCCCACCCTTACAAGGAGATATCCCATCATTGCAAGGGGACATCCCGTCTTCTCAAGGAGGTATCCCATCTTTTCGGGGAGGAATTCCATCATCCCAAGGTGGCTTCACATCCTCTGAGGGAGACATCCCGTCCTCTCGAGGTAACGGTCGAGCTGGAAATGCCATGGAAGGTGGTTTCCAAGGGCGAAGCGGCGATCGGAATGCCGGAGGTGGCCGCGGCGAATGGAGCTGGACCTCGGAGGGCGGCGTCGGCGGTCCGCGTCCTGGTGGTGATTGGAAGTTTGACGCCAGCCTGGGAAATCTTCCAGATGGCCCTGGATTGAAGTTCCCAGGCGGCAGTGGTCAGGCGCAACCAGATCGTCGACCACTTCCACCGGGAGGAGCCAGCGGAGAATCTCGCGAGTCAAGGCTTCACAAAGGTGGCCTTGGATACATCAAAGGTGTCCTGGAGGACCCGGGCAAATCTGCAGAGGGCATCCGGAAGCCAGAGGGAAACGCTGCGGATGACTCTCGTTTCTCCAAAATGATGAGGGGTGAAACTGGACACATTAGAGATCCGACCGAAGGAAAGATGAGATTTGGTGGCGGCAGAGCTGGAGATGGGCCAGGAGGCATGCAAAGACCAACAGGAGGTGCCTCCGAAGACCACCTTTCCAGGTTTCTAAAGGGGGGTAATGATTACGTCAAGGGTGGGATGGGGAAATCCCAAGGTGGTAGAGCAGAGGCAGTATTCGAAGGCACACAGAAGCCGACTGGGGACGCGTCGGGTGACTCTCACTACATGAGAATCATGAATGGTAAGACCGGGCACTTTACTGAAGATTCCGGTTTTGCGGGACGCGCTGGCGAAGACACCCGGTACATGAAAATCATGCAAGGTGGAGGATATTGAGGTGAAGACGAGCGCGACGGATAAAAGTCTCAGGGGCTGCTCAGGACAGACGTGGGAAGTTCTCAAATTATAGCAGCTTTTGTTCTTCTGGTGAGGAAAAGTCAATTGGCAATACTAAATCACACTCCTTTCAAGCTTGCTGGAATCCGCGCAACGTCGCAACAGAATGTGTTTCAATGAATTCGGCCATCTCTCTTAATGAAGCGAAGACCACACGTAATAAATCACACCAAGCCAATACGCACTCCCAACAATCGGAGTTTTCGCGTAGACCCTGCGGCTTTAAGTTGCGTGTGCCCAATTGCGCAAGTGTTGAGAAAGCTGATTCCGGCTGCCGAAGTCCTTTCCGCACCTTCGACAAGTCTGAGATGGACTTGTTTGAGGGTGGGCTCAACGAAGTCTCTCATATGGTTCTGGCCCGAGCATAACTAAGTCGGCACTGTGTTGTCGATTCTCGATATATTTGTTTTGATTGCTCTTTGTATCGAAGTCGCACCACACCCCAAGCAAGTCGGTATGACTCAATCTAAGCATTTGTTGCTTGAGTGTAGTGGTTTCTCCAGTAGGGCCTCTACCATGGCTCTGATTGCCGTGTGACAAGATCGACACCAGGTTGCACGGCTTTTACGTGCTCGAAAAGATCATTCCTAGGGCTGAAAACCACTCCGCAAGTGTACTATGACGTTTTCCTCTTGGGAATGGAAAACCCGTTGGCTTTTAGTGATGACAAGCACAAGTAAGTCCCAGGGGATATAACACGAGAGACCGATACCAGGGTTGGCTTCATGTAATACTTGTGCTTTCTTGTTCAGATACCTTGAATGTATGAGGAACGCGATAGCGTGTACTTATCCAGCGCAGCACGTGGATTTCGACTCAACCTCTAAGAATCCACCAGGCGGTATCGTGACTGATGATCCCAAACTATTCCATAACAGGCTTCCGTCGTCGGCGAACCATAGTTCCGGAGGCTTGTGAGTACGTGTGTCATCCTCCCGTTGCCGTTGTCCACCGATCCGCCGTCATACATGAAATCAACCGTTGCGTAGGACCCACAAGGGAACTCTACATCCCGTTCTCATCCCATGGATGAACTGGCAACGTATTCGTTCAGTGTGGAGTCCCTACGCCGGAAATTCACCTAGAACCAAGGATGAGGAAGCTTGATGTCTATTCCTGTAATCGCTAAAACACTTGCCGGCCATGTTTCCGTTCCTTTCCGGCCAGACATACCGAGCTAGATCAGAGCCACAATATAACAAAGCTGATCCTGAGCTTTATCCAAGGTTATACCCTCTCGATAGTGAGATTAATTTGTCTTGCGACTCATACTACAGATCCTTTATTTAATAGCTCATGCTTCTCGTGGCTTTCTATAGGCCCGGCGGCGAATAAGCTTGCATTCCATTGATAATCATGCTTTTCAGCTTGAGTTCACGACCATATTGACTCGAGCGACTCAGACCGTTCGCCATATGCAGGAACAAAGTTAGGCTTGGTGGGGATAAACGCCGTCACCAGCGGATAAACGTACTGCGGAGTCGAATAACCGTACATGTTTCGTCTCCTCAGAGTGCGTGGTCACAAGTCCGGAACACTTACACCCATCATACGTTGTGGCACCTCCTTGACATATTGCTTGGCCATAGGTTACGTATCCTGCAAGATGATCAGCCTTCGGACTCTTTCTTTGGCGGTGTCACAATATGCATGTAGAGCTATTTTGAACTGCATGCCCGTGTCCGAGAAGAGCTCGACGATCCTATCAAGCGTGGACCGATGGGTTCGGATGGTTCAACAATCGCGGGGACTCACACGTAAGCTCGGTCTTTGTTCTCAAAAGCGAGGGGGAGCTCTGTCTAGATACCCCGCTCACTGCGACAAGCTTCCTGCATGGTGGTTGCCACGAGAAGAATGTTTCCGGTCTGCCAGACGCGATCACATCGCGACAGCAGAACTTATCCTGCTTACAGCCTCGCAGTAAGTTTCTCTCGCTCATCGGAAGTCGACGTAGAGTTTGAGTCGATGCTGCTCACGCCCTGCGAGTGGCTCGGGACCTGCGCAGGTGAAACCATCTCCCAAGGTTGACGCACCGAACATCAGACGTCGTTCTGTACGCCGTGTGTTGCCAAGAATAGATCCACAGACCGGAAAACTTTGTGGACGTAGGGGCAATATTTATGGCGGTATTCCCGTCTTGGTCACGCAGCGTCAGACGTGGTCCATCGCTACATGTAGTCCCGGTGCTCGACCTGTTTGGCGGCCTCGTCAATGCGTCAAGAGCCGATGAGACCGGTCATTTAACCAGGGTCAAGGTGTAGTATGCAGAAACAGATGACACTTGACAACTCGGATCATTATTAGCAACAGACGGTACGTGATATTTCATTTGAAAAGATGGGCTAATCTTCACCCTGGACGCCGGTCGAAGATGGCTGTGCTTTCTTCCTCATCCTTTCCTCGTCAAGGGGCTTCCACCCGAGGCAATCACGGCTGATATTGAGATACGATCAGTGTTGACTGAACGAAGCACGTTGCGCAGAGATGGCTGGTCTCTCCATGGCTCAGAGGAGGTCACCTCCAACAAAACTCGACCTCCGTGTCGGCCATCAACACGAAAGACGACAGGAACCGCCGGGACCGCCGCCGCCGCCTCCCAATGCTTCTCCTCCGCCCCCTCCTGGAGGCCCTGGTCGACCACCTCCGCTGTCACCAGGTCCGCCTCCCTCTCCTCCAAGGTCGCCTGGCTCACCGGGTCCGCCGCCTCCTGGTCCTCCAGGGACGCCGCCGCCGCCGCCGCCTTCACCACCACCTCCACCACCCCCAGGGCCACCCGAATTGCCTCCTCCGCCGCCGCCGCCACCAAATCCAGCCACAGTCGTAGTCACCACGACTGTTTTCCCCGGCATGACAACTTCTATGCCACAGGCACCGAACACCGTCTTCGTCACTGTCACCCCTCAGCCGGTCACAGTCACCGCCGTAGTATTTCCAACCGCGGCTTCAGATCTCAGAAACGACGGCGGACCAAAACGTGTTCAACCCACAGCTCCCGAATTCGCCCTCGGGCAGCAGTTCATCGTCATATCAAGTGAAGGGATTTTCGGATTCTTGGCTGGAATACGTAAGCTGCTCATCTCGATTCCATTCCGCGAAGGATCTTCGCGCTAACTCTAACTTCTCTTTTTAGTGGCTACGTGGCTCCTTATTCTAGCCGGCCTGGCCTTGTGGCGTAGGTACAAGCGTCGTCGTCAGAAGAAGCTAGATGAGGGAATGATATAACGATGTTATGGGTGTAGAACAAAACAAGATTGTAAAACCGGTTTATTTCCTAATGTTTTGAATGTAGTTGTGTGTATGATAACAGAGAGCGAGAAAAACGTAACAACATTTACCATCATCACTTTCTATCGCATTGAACAGAGTCTAAAAACAAAGAGGAACTGTAAATGTTTAGTGGAGAATCATCTAGCTACTGATAACATGGTTGCGCTATTAATCATCACAACGGCCAATGAACCCAACATGTCTTTGCAATGCAGTCTCAAAGTAAACTTGAAACCCTCGTTGGTGGCGTAAACAATGTATGGAACGATACCAAATTTGGCTCGTCTATGTTTAAACTACCCAGTCACATTTCAGCGAACACGCCAAGGTGCTTTCCCTTCCTATTATCTTATTTATAGCCAATCAGGGGCCGATGGGACGAACTACAGATGGATCTGTGATGCTGAACGAGTTCGCATGAGCGCACATTTCTTTTTGCTACCTTACAAATGTGATTTTCGTAGGGAGGCAACCTGGCGAAGAATCTTTTTTATTGTTCTATAAATAAACATTCAGCCACTTGTTAGACCAAGCTGTTGATCTTTCCAACCTAGGCTTTCTTTTCCTATCCGCACGGGTCCTTAGGACTGCAAACAACCCGGTGGGTGTCTTGCATATGGTAAAGATTTGATAGCCAAGAATGCGATTTCCGAAGTTCCGCACCGAATGGCTGACCGGCTCAACCCGTGCGGTTCGATCTTGCCCAATCGCATTGCTCTGCCTGGCCCGCACTCGGAAGCTCGACGCCAGGGAAAAGACGTGGAAAGATTGTAATTATTTTGGGTTGAGCCAGTCGGCATGCTGAAACCATATAGACCGACTCAAAGAATGCCCTATCAGTGACCAAGATGTTTCTATCTTGGCTAAAAAGGCTTTCTCTTTCTTCATCTCGAGAATCTCCATCGTCGATATGGATGCGAGGAAGCCACTCAGCCAGGAGCAACAACCCTTCCCTGAAGAACTGAGAGATGACGAAGAGTTTGCTACTAATTATGTACTGTTTTCATACCCTTCAGCTGAATCAATGAAGCAGTTCGTCGAAAAGGGTAGTGCGATCCAACTGTAGCCGGTGGAGGGGCGGGGTCAGAATATCTATCGCCTCTTCGGAGATCGCACGGCGACAACTTCAGCGAGGTCAGCAACGAGGGCACCAAGGGGAAGGATGTTCGATGCACCGTTCATTGGGTAGTTACTTTCAGACTTGTTCTTCTTTGAGGGGATTTCCCAACTTTTTCTAAGAAATCCTCGATGCACATCACACCATTGTTAAACCCTGCTGAAATTGAGGGCCGCGGCGGCAAACCAGAGTGCCTCAAGATAAAACCCCCCATGTCCTTCCAACGCCAGGCCATGACCATGATAGAAACGAAAACCCTCGGCTCCGACTTATTCGCACCCGGGAAAGAAGACGACCTGCACCGTTACGTCGTCTCTGACCATCCTCGACATGGGGGGGTACGCCAGCGCGACTCCGGTGAAGAGGGACCGACGGGCGCCTCCGAGGGCGTTCTTGACCAGGTGCACCGCGGCGTTGTCGAGGTCCTCGACGACGAAGTTCTCGGGCCCGGCGGCCCAGTTCGGCCATCCGTACCGCATGTCGATCTCGCTCTTCTGGCCGGGTTCGGCGGCGAGCTTGTTCCCGGGCGTGGTCTTGCCGGCTCTCCTGGCGGCGATCCACCGCGAGACGCAGTCGACGGCGTTCTCCGACGAGATGTGATCCCAGAGACCGTCTGAAGCCAGGATGACGAACGAGGGACCCTCGATCTCGGTGGTCGTGACGACGGGCGCGGCCGTCATGTAGGGACCCGTCTTCGTCTTGGGACGCGGGGCCGAGCCCCAGAAGTTGTCGTGGACGTGCGTGATGAAGTCGTTGTCCCACTTCCAGCGGTGGTCGCCGAAAGCGCGGGTGACGGCGATGCCGAAGAGACGTCCCGACTTCGGATCGACCATGTCGGCCTCCTCGCCGGGATGCTCCTTGGCGAGCCTGTCCAGCTCGTCCTGGTTGCGGCCGTTCTGGTCCTTGGAGAGCGCGCGGGCAGAGTAGGCGGCGGACCCGGCAGGTCGGGATCCGAGAACCGCGCGGGAGTCGCCGGTACACGCGACGCGGAGGGTCGACGTCGCGGGGTCGAAGATCGAGAGGAGGGCGCAGGAGCCGGCGGTGACGGGGGCGAGAGCGGCGGTCACGCGAGAGTCGGCGGGCTCGCAGGTGCCGGCTTTGAGGCCGTCGACGGCCTTCTTCGCGCGGGAGAAGAGGAGATCGTCGAGGTCGGTGAAGGCCTTGGTGACTGCCGCGTCGATCGAGCTGTCTGGGGCGCCCTTGGGGAGTCGCGCCATGGCGGCTGATACCGCGGGGATCAGGGCCTCCTTGAGGACAACTGAAGTCGCCCAGCCGCTGCGTGAGGGGGGTTAGCGACGCAGAATCAAGGGAGTCGGGGCCGTGGTACTAACGCATGACCGTCGTAGACGCCGTTGAACAAGGTCTCGGACTTTCCGACGCCGGGAGCCAGGGAGAGGGCCATCGTATCCTCAACGGGGTGGTTGCTCGACACCCTGGCAGCATGAACGTGGGTGTGCTTGCCCTCGGCCTTGAACGAGCCGACAAAGACATCTTCGCGAAGCTTCGCATCCGCCTTCTCGAAGCTGCCGGCGTCGACCGGGGAGACAGTGAGAGCATCCAGGTCGACGGGTCCGGATCCGAGTCTCGGGATGACGTCGGAATCGTTTTGCAGCCAATGCGCGAGGCCCATGCCACCCGCGACGGACACCAGGGCCAGGATGGTCTGTGGCGCACGAGAGGGCCCGGAACCGGACGGAGGGACGGAGGGACGACGACCGGCCGAGTAGGAACGCGTCCATCGCGGCGCGGTGCGGACGGCGGTGGCCCGAGAGAGGCGGAGGCCGACTCCGCCGCCGATGGGTCGGCATGCAGCGCGCTGCATCATGGTTGCAGTGCAGCGGCTGGGTTGGTGGAAACAGGCAAGGATCTCCCTTCGATGGCGATCGGCTGGACTTGGCGAGGGGTGAGGGATAGCGGATGCAGCAGCTGTTTGGTATCTAGTGGTGCTGATGTGTGAATGTCGGCGAAGACTGGGGGGGTCGAACGAGAAGTTGTCGCGTGTTCGATAGATAGCAGATACTTTTATTTATTTATTTCTGCAAGACGGGGCGGTCAGCCGTTTGAAAAGAGTACCCCCTTGCAACAAACAACACGAAATGCAGCCCTCTGTTGTTTAAAGGCAGTGTCTGAGGTAAGACGGCATTCAAGAAAAGGTGAGGTTTTTGTAGCAGGTGATGGCGTGCAGCCAGCCTGTCGGAACAGCGCTTCTTAATTACCTTACGGGCAGGCAGGGCGGTCCTTCCCCGGCCACATCTCATCCGTGACATTCTACAGCACAGCACGGACCTCACCACGTAAGGTATGTCAGCCTCAGTGAATATGAGAAAAATACCCGGTCGATGAATCATGAAGATGGCCAGTTCAGTGAAGAACTACAAAAGCACTACTGCTTCCCCTACTTCTCTATATTCACACGTGTATATAAAGTGATGTATATTTAAATCGGGTGTCCTGTTCTTGCAAGATCTGTTGTCCCACCGAAAAGGACGTTGTGCAACTCACTGCACCATGACAACCAAGTCATCCGAATGAGCCCACAGTGAGTGAGTGATCGTCGATAAGACTTGTAACATTTTCATTTTCACGCCTATACATGCCTTATGACGTAAGCACTTATTTACGTTTACTTGCACTAAACTCTCATTTCCTAGCCTAACCAGTCGAGATTGGCCGCAGCTGGGTTGTGAGGCACTCAGCCAGATCCAGCCCACATAACTTTTCTATCCCGAAGGGCTACCTAAAGCATCAGAGCAGCGTAAACTCTCCAGTCATGTCCGAGCCGCACTGACTCTGGCCGTCTTCGACGTCAAGCTTGTCATACCCAGAGTCGGACATCACCTCGTCGTCTTCCTCAGTTCTTATCTCTTCATCCTCATGATCCTCTTCGTTACCACCGTCCTCTTCATCAGCAGTGTACCCTTCACCAGGAGCGTGGTCCTCTTCACCACCAGCTTTCTCCTCGAAAGGGCCGTGCGGGTTGAGAATAGAACGAACGCGATTCGGCGACTGCGATGTCGTCGCACGAGAGCCTGCAAGCTCCGTTGATGACCTCGAATGACCAGCGGGCTCTTCCGGGGCCGGGAAAGCGCAAGATAGGTTCGTAGGAGTAAAGTGGCCGGTATTCCGAGGGGAATCATTGTCCGAAATGAGAGGCTCCGGGGTCCAACGAGGAGCTCCTGGAGCGCGTCGGCGTTCGTAACTCATAGGGGCCGGAGGGGCATAAGGGACGTCAGCCAATGGCTCGCGTCCAAAACCAGGGGCAAAACGAGGATTCGGGACAGGAGGATATGGGGCAGGAGGGCGAGTCAACGCAGTAGCAATGGTGTTCCCGGGAGCCCAACGAGGCCCGCGTCCGCGTTCATAACTCATGGGGGCCGGGGGGGAATAGGGGACGTGAACCGACGGGCCACGTCCGCGTGCGACAACAGAGGCGCGAGCGCGGGCAAAAGACGGGTTCGTGGCAACGGGATAAAGCCAAAAAGGGCCCGGAGTCGGTCCCGCGCCGGGGACGGGAGGACGAGAAGCTGCGCCGCCGACGGCACCCGCCCCGAGAGCCTGCTGATGCGCCTCCATGTTCTCCTGCAACTTGTCCGCCGCGGCCGAGGCCTTGTTCAAGTCCTCCTGGATAGCCTTCACGCCCGCCGTGGTCGAGACGCGCCATCTGCGCAGCGTGGAGATGAGGTCCTGGTACGCCTTTTCCGAGTCGAAGCTCTCTTTGGGTTTCTGCGACGGCGACGCTCCGTTGTGAGTGGGCGCGCGAGCCGCCGGGAACCACCCATTTGGATGGGGATGCGGGACCATCGGGTAGTATACTTCTGGCGTGAAGAAATCCTCGCGAGGTGATGAGCCGCGAGGAGGGAGCGGTGTCGCCCGAGAAGGGACGTCGCGCGGAGGTTTGCAGTCGCAGAGGGTTGCGGTTTTGTTATCGGGCTCGCTCTCTTGGTCGTTGCCGGACATGGCAGCCCGCGGCAGCGGCTGCTTCGTACCCTCTTGCGAAAGATGTTCACCAGCCGTGGGTCGTCGGGGAGGGTGGCTAACGTTCACGACGTGTTCCTTCTTCCATTGCTCGAAGCCAGCAGAGGCCTGGGGCGTCGGAGGCCGGGCACCCGTGGCCTCGCGCTGGGAGGCAGGGCCGTCCTCTTGAGCTTTGTCGGCCGTGACGACTTCTTCGTTCGCATTGTTCTTTACGTCGTTCTTGGCCTCATCCTTCTTGCTTGCGTCGGACTGGGAATGGGAACCCGGCCACCTACTCGAAGGTGAACAAACGACGCCATTAGAAGCAAATACTCTCAGGATCTCGCCCATCCGAATTCGACTTCTCGGCTGGTCAGGGGAGTCCTTGTCTTTCAACATCTCGTTCTCAAGCCAGTCCAGAGCTCGAACCTTCAACGGCTCAGGAGGGACGATGTCGATTCCAGGGGGGAGGTCCATCCAGGGGAACATGTTGAGGACCTCGGATTCGGCCTCCTTTCGGATCTTCTCGGCCTCCAATGAGGGAAATGCCCCAGCAAAGTCGACGTCCATCTTGTGAATGGGGTAGCGCCCAATCAAATCGAATTTGGTAGATGACGCAGTTTCGAAGTCGCAGGCGAAAATGACGGAAAGTGAAGGGTAGTGAAAATCACGGATGCACGAGGCTTTTTTTGCCTACTTATACCTCTGCGATTCCTGTATTTACGTACCGGAGAAAATACAAGCTTTCCTCGCCACGCAACCTTGTGGGCAACTGTCAGTGTTTTCGTCTTGCATGGACAACTCCTCGCTCAGTGTTGGCCGTATCTCATTCATCGGCGGGATAACCACACTAGTAGCAAAGCCAAACCAAACTCTCCGTTGCAGTAACTCGTCAGTATCGGGGGGGAACCGGACTCTATTCTTAGGACTATTACTCCGATGATACAAAGTCCCGCCCAACATAACACCAAAGGGTATCCTATCCACTCGAAACGCTCTAAACGAATACCAAATCGAATCGTCATCCTTTGATTCGACTTCTGGTATGAACCGAAGGCAGTGGAGACTCTCTGCGTTGAAAGTTCCTTGACAGTCGGGCGCCCAGGCAGCAGCCATGGCGACTTTTGTGAAAAGACATAGGGGTTATACTAGGAGAACTAGTCATCGTCCACGAATTCTTCGCCATCAGAGTCCAGCCCAGGGTATTCCGAGCCTCCGTCCTTCATCCTGGAGACGGCCTGAGCAACGTACTTGGCGTCCGGCTTTAACGCCGCATAAATATGTGGCGCGACGGTGACAGGAATGCAGTCGCGTGAGGCTGTTGTCATCGACTTGATAAACTGTAGCTGGATGCCGGCCATCCGCCAAACAAAGGTGGCGTTGAGGTTGACGTAGTATTTAAAGAGCGTGCTCGCGCGTATCAATGCCCACGTCGTGTGGTCTTCATTTGCATATGACTGTTTCAGGTGCGTCGTCTCTAGGGGACTAAGCTCCTCGTCTGCGCGTGGTTCTATGGCACGCCATACTTCATAAACTTCAAGCATTCGGCGGGGAAGATCGTCATTGTCGTTCGCTGACGCGACGCTTTTGCTCCACCGGTCCTTAAGCGCCCGCAGATCCTCTCCCAAATTGCGCAAGACTTGGTTGAAGACCGGCCTTGTCGATACTAGTTTTCTAAACTCATTGTGAGGCTTAACCAGAACTGAGTCGAAGTACTCAGCTGTTTGGTCCTCGTCGTCGCCTCTGCTCAGCTGGAGAGATTTCAACTCACGACCTCCAACAGACTTTGGGTTCATTGCTCTGTGGAACCTTTCCAGCTCCTTCTCAATGGTTGGCTTTGCTACCTTGAACTTGAGGTAGTCAATGATGTGGGCTGGGTTCCCTCCACTGGACCAACTCTCGCTCTTGTAAGCCGGGTCGTCCAGGTTCCTGAACTTGTCGCCGTCGAGCAACTCCCGGCAGAATCTCTTCCAGTCGTCTGCGGTAAACTCAAAACCTTGTTTGGATTGGTCGACAAGGTTTCCAAGGAGCGTACTCAGGTATAGGGCGTATTTGTTATTGACACTGTTGACTTGGTAACAAAGCCGTTCCTTGTAATTTGTTGCTATTCCCAAGTAGCTCTGGCGCATGCCAAATGAAATGCTCCTGTCGATCATCTCGGACACAGCTCCAACTTTACCGTATTGCCGCACCAACTCCTCGTAGGCCGTCTTGTCCTTCCTGAGATATTTTGATAAGTCAGGGCTTGGTGGAACGTCTTGGTTCTTGAAGTTGGAAACTATTGCGGGTTCCCAGCAGACCCATGCTTTGTCTCCATCGTAGTCGCCGCCTGATAACTTGTCAGCCAGAGGTACATTCCCTTTTGCCGAAAAGACGATGACGTCTTTCAACGCATGTAACTTTGGTTTGAAGACGGCCTTGACTCGCTGGATATCGCTCACAAAGTGAGCGGGAGATCGGGCGACAAGGACATCGCACGCATGGAGCATGGAATCGGAGAAGGAATCGGTTTGAAACTTGGACGAGAAGCCCAAATGCACTTCGTTTTCTTCCAAGATTCCCCAAAAGTCGACCACCATAAATAAGTAGGCTGAGTTGGGAATTTTGATGCTCATCTTCTTCTTGAGATTCTCGCATTTCGTCCGTCGAAGTTTCCATGCTATTTCTTGCAGGTACTTTTGCTTCGAGGGCTCGAATCCACCATCGATCAGAAAGCTCATCGTCTCCTCCGAAGAATCGGGGATACCGCCCAAAAAGGGCACCCGGTTGTTGACTAACCGCTGTGTTCTACTCGGCCAGTTCTCGTTGATCCACTGTCGAAACTGAACAGGGTCCTTCATGGCACTTTTCTGGGCCTCCAGTTCTCGGTTGAGCTCGTCCACCAGACAATCCCCAATCGCCTGCCGCATAGCAGGCTTATCGATCGCGCGGTCTTCTAGGACAGGCAAGAACTGCACATTCAGACTTGCCGATCGGGGCTCTACGGCATGAGCTTGGACTTCGAGAGTCCGATGGTTCGCGTGAGAAAAGTCGCAGTTCCATTTTCGTTGAGATGGCCACGTTTCTATCCAAAGATCGTCGTCAGAGTCCTCGATGTCTATCAGCCACATGCCTTTCGCTGAGCCGAACCGTCCCTGTATAGCAGATGGCACGTCACTTAGACCCAGGACGTGTTTGATCTTGCTGGCAAGTGACCGCGACATAAGCCCGATGCCGTCGTTCATGACTTTGCCTATGGGTGACATCATGTCTGCATCTCGATGTCGTATCTGACTTGGGTCGAGAACAACCACCGGGGTCGTCTTGCTAAGTCCTGTGAGTACGTCAGATGCTAGGCGAAGATAACGCAGAATGTCTCGAGCCTACCGAGCTGGATGCGGGCGAACAGCTTGAGGTACGGTTGAGACTCGTTGCTGTCCAGCTGCAATAACCAGTCGAGCATTTCTCGAACTCCCAATTTGACCTTCAGCCCACGGAGATTATCCAAGGGCGAAGCCCCAAGCGGAAGAGCGGACTGGAAGCTGTTCCCATTCTCCGCGAAGAGGCGCAATCTTTCTTTATAGATGGGCTTGGGATCAGGGCCGAGGCTCACATTGGTTTGGGGCTTCTTGTGCCCGGCGTCTTTGGCATAGAAAACTCGCCACTGCCTGCCCGCAAAATAGTGCAAGCGGGAAGTAAGCCAGCGGATGATCTCTTGCGACACATCAGGAGCACTGAATGGCTTCTTCCATCTATTCGGTGAAGGGATCACAAGCTCCAAGAAGCGATCAGAGCCAAATTGACGGTGTAGGCGGCAGCCTTGATCCAGAGCGATTGGATTCATCGTCAGAGAGAAAATGGGGCCCGAGTTAGTATTATTCCTTTGAGCGAGACAGGCTGTGAAAGTAACATGCTGCCCTCGAGGGGACTGGAAGCCGCTTAGCCCTGCAGTCCAAGCATCATTGGTAGGTCTCTCTGGGAAAGCCTTCCCAGCAAATGAGGGGTGCGACTGCAGTGTCTTCCACAAGTTGTTGTAATTGATCCAAGCCTCGTCGTACGACATGACCACCTCGCCAAGATCGACGTTGCAGTGAAGAGCGATGCGGGTGATCTCCCACGCAACCGCGAAGGGAGCCCGGTTGAGCCAAGGCGGAAATCTCGCTACAGACTGGTCAGCGTATGAGCACGAAGCTATGGCTGCCGTGGCATAGAGGCAGCCGAAGGTAGGGTTGGGGGCCTAGAAACTCACGCCAGGTGGCATCAAGCCGAGACGGAAGAGTGACCGGCTCGGACCGTTTGAGAGGGCTTGATATGGGTTGATACAAAGCCGAATCGTCTATGCCTGAAACTTCGGAGTAGATGGTTGTCAAACTGGGAGAACTGCCGCCTGGCGGTGGCGTATAGCCTGGGGGCTTAGTGTAAAGTCTTGAGGAAGTCTCCGCTTCATGTTCAGTGAACGACACATTTAAAGCATCAAGGTGACCTGCAGATGCCGGGAAGAAGTCCTGTGATTGGGATGAGCTGGGCTCCTGCGAAAGCAAGGGAGCTCCCCCCTTTGCCTCGAGGCTCGTGGCCGGCACTGTGTCCTGGGTGCTCGGAAGTGGCCCTTGGGCGACGGAGAAGATTGAAGCGCGGCTGGTGGTGGCCGACGTCGCAACCGAAGGGTTGCCATAAAAGCTTTCCTTGGGGGCGGGAGGAACGTTAGGCGGGACGTTCGATCTGAAATTTCTCCGTTTAGCTTCGCCTGGCGACCTGGCGAATTGTGCAGAAAGCAACTCGGGCTTAGCAGGTCTTGAACGACTTGGGACCTTGTCCAGAGTATCGGCGATGACTTCTTCTACGTCTTGGCCCTCTGGAGGACTCGCCTTGGCTCTCTTCGGCGAGTCTCTTTTGTTGTCATGGAGGTGTCTTCTTTTGGATTTCGGTGTCTCGACGGAGGCGGAAACAGCCGGGCCGCTTTGAGCGCGTGCAAATGTTCTGACTCCAACCTTCGGGCCCGCGCGCTCCAGGACGCTGATCAATCTTTCTTGGAGATCCAGCACCTCTCCAGGGGACGCGGCTTTCGGGGGCTCTGGGGTAGCAGGACTACTTTCATCGTAGCAATCGCTCAGGCGTATCCATTTCTGGCTTGCGGCACGTGCTTCCATTCGGAAAGAGTGCAAGATATTATCAAGAAGTGTGGTCCGGAAGCAGTGGTATCTAATGCCGCGGACGATCTTGTCGCTTCGAGCGAAGGCAGCGTCGTGTTTAGCGCGACTCGAGATCTTGAGAGGTGTGAGGGTGACGTCGGGTATTTCGATGGCAAGATTGTAGTCGCGGTTGAGCTGCTCGATGGTCTCGATGACTTTTTCGGCCAATCTGGGCTTCCTGGGTGTACTCGGGGCAGACTGTGCCTGTGCCGGCTTTGTTGGTGGTACCATGTTGGGATAGTTTGCTGGTCTGCAGAGTACATGTTAGAAACTGCCTCGCGGACCTTCGGTCACGTGAAAACATGCCTCGAGAGTCATAAGAAGACCAGTCAATCAGGGCTTCATGATGCCAGTGTTGGAGACATCGAAGGAAAGCAAGACTGTGCCATATCGAGAGGCGCAAACACAAGACGAGGATGCTCAGCCGTCAGGCGCAACGGCACGAGTGAAGCGGGCTGATCCAATTGGCAATAGTCTGCAGCTTCGGGCGCAAGAAGCCGCCGTGCAAAGCAGAGTCGCTAACCCTGCGGAATCACAGGAAGACTGTTGCTTTCTCGAAATGCAACCTCCCGATGCCTCGCAAGGGGGAGAGCGGCTGGCTGCGACGACGTGCACAGGGTACATCCCACTATCAGCTCGAAGCTGCCAGGAGATAAGAAAACCACCTCGGAAGGGAACGCGCAGGTAGGGGGAGCTCGAGTTCTTTCATTGGCTGGAAAGCACAGACGCCTCGGGAAGGGCGCTTAGTGAGAAAAAAGTTGCACCAATTGGCCAATGAGAAACTTGTTGATACTCCACTTTAACAGTCAAGCAGTGACCACTGACACTGGGCGCACCACAACGGCAGCTAGGTACCTAGATACCTAGCGCAGGGACCGCCCGAAGCAAGCCTCACTGCCATTTTCATCACCAATTTGTTTGTGCCTCAAATCATTAGGAGTTTCTCAGCGATATATGATATCATGAAGATACCCTTGGCTCTTGGATAATACTCGAAGAACTATTCAGTCCCCTTTGCCCACGAGACTACTATGTTGCTGTCGCGTCTTTCTCTTTGATCACAACCATTACCTAAGCGAATTGAAATGTCCCATGACAGTATTCCATTCCCGAGCGGGTGCAGGTTGACATTACTCGTTCCCAAATCATCTACAGATCTAAAGCCGACTCTCTATCTGAACATCTGCTTTCCTCAACTCGCTCGCCCCTTCATCGGCCAGGACCTGCCTGAACACCGCCTCTACATCATGCTCGTGGATCCAGACGGGCTCGACACGATTCTTCATCCTCGCCCGCAGCTCCTCATCCGTCTCCATCTTTCCCGCCCTCTCAACCTTCTTCGCATTCGTCGAGTGCACCGTATCGAGCACCCGGTCTGTGTGCGCCTTCCTCGTCTTCTCATACAACCTCAAGGCCCTCCGGATGTCGTCGGCCGAGGGCAGCTCTCTTGCGGACGGAGGGAACACGTGCCGAAGAGAAGCCGCAAAAGCCCACGCATCGTCGATGGCCAGACTCCCGCCTGCCGCGAACGCGCCGCCGTGAGCGTGCGCCGCGTCGCCGGCAAGGGTCACCCGCCCGTCTCCGAGAACCCAGCTATCCAGCCCATGCGCGGAAGCGTTGGGATAGACCTTGAGCGAGCCTGCCGGCGTGGCATCAATGATGTCTCTCACCAAACGATGCCAGTCCTTGTAGTGCTCCTTCAGCAGACTCACATCGCTGTCCGTGTTCCATACCGTATCTTTGTACAGCGCGTCCTCCGCGTCGGGGTCGCTCTGATGGGACGCGACGATGCAGAACAAGCCTCGGCCCAGCTTCGACATGAACCACGTTCGATCGACACCCCACCAGTGCTCCGCTTCGTCCGGGATGTCAGGAACACGACCAAGGTGCGAGATGGGGTAGACGGCGCGAAAGGCCGTCCAGCCGGTCCACTTCGGCCGCGAGGACGGCACGTAAAAGCTCCGTACTCCGGAGTGAATGCCGTCGGCGCCGAGAAGGACGTCAGCCTCGGTGAAGGTGCCGTCGGTGAAGTTGATCGTCAGCCTCCCCGTGGACTGGTCGTTCTCGACGTCTCTGAAAGCCTTGTTGAGGTGGACTCGTGAAGGGTCGACGTGCTTGAGAAGAGCCTGCTGCAGATGCGGCCTGTGAAACCGAGCCGTCTTATGGCGGGGCTCGACGTGACCGTGGTGCTCGTCTACCGAGACGATTTCGCCGGTTTTGTAGTGTCTGCTGCTAATCAGAATTTACTTTTACAACGCGACGGCAGAGATTGCTCGCGCACCTGTATATCATGGGATACCCTGACTTATTGCGGAAAGCGATCTCATCGTCGAGCGCATTGTCGATGCCAAGTTTCTCTAGCGTTCTTAGGCCGTTCGGTCCCAGGGCGATGGACGCGCCAATCTCTCGCAGTTCTTTTGCTTTATCATAAATCTGAACGTCGATTCCAGGATGGTTCCTCAACGCAATAGCTGCTGTCAAGCCAGCGATGCCCGCGCCGACGACAGCGATCTGGAGTTGCTTGCCGTTGCTTCCCATGGTCAGACGTGGGTGCTTTCGAGTGAGCTTTCCGATAGCAGGGCGCAACGCGGATACACACACACTCTCTCTCTCTCTTCATCAATTGCTTGAAGTCTCCGGGCCGCATCGACTCCGGTTGGAGATATCTTGAGTTTCGGTGGGTCGGGGCCGAACCCGGCGTGACGCCATCTCGACCTGAAATGGTGATACCGCGTCAGACACCCCGCACCGAACCCTTTGCCGCTCGGTATCGAGCCCTTTACGATTGATAACGGGCCCCAGATAAGAGACTTGGCAGTTGTACGAGATCTTCAACAGCCAATCCAAAAATCCCGTCTCATCTCGCATCATTTAAGCCCGCAATGAAGACACAAGGAGTGTTGCAACAACGTGTCGGGGAATATCCCGATGCATTATCGGCCTTTTGAGCCCCCGACCGGAACTTGGGTTCTGTAAGCAGAGTTGGTTGGGGAAAGTCAGTATTCCTTCTGGACCACCTGAGCCTGTCAAATCGAGGCGCTTTTGAGTTGGTAATTTACCTGCTTCGAGGGCTCTTAACTCTATACCGTAATTAATCGGTCCAAGTGACGCGGTGCCAAGATTTCTATATAAGGCCGAGCAAAAGTTCGCTCTCTTGTGCAGTGGTGCCTTCACACACTTGTCGACCCTAATATGGCAGTGTGTAGTGGTAACATCTATTGATCGTCGTATCATTGCGGTCTCTCTATGGAGCCGCAGCGATATCGATGCTGCCTTGCGAAAACTCCTCTAGTCAAGGTAATTCGGAAAAGACAGACCATCCGTCCGGAACTCCGTCATCAACGTGCTCCAGTCAGGGAAGTCATGCATCACAGCGTTCCAATCCATGCTCTCAACAGCATTCACTCCATCCGCAACGTTGCCCGGCCCCTCAGCCTCCGACCTCCCGTCGGTCGCCCCGGGCGTCGGATACGGCTCCTTCTCCTTTTCGACAACCCCAGCGGCGCCTTGGCGAATAGCCAGAGCCTTGGCCCTGAGAGCCTCGAGGACCGTCATCTTTTCCGCGGGCCGAGACCCCACGCCGACGTGTCGTGCGTTGTCCAACGCCGCGTCCACCGCCCTCCATGCCCGGTCGACGTTCGGCCCCTCGGGCTTGACGCAGAGGTGCCACAGGGTGTAGAGGATCATGTGGAACTGCGGGTACGCGCGCATCGACCAGCGATACGGCCGGAGCAGCTCGTCGGAGGCGAGACTCATGCCGACCTCGAGGATGTCCAGCGCCTGGTTGAGGTTCTCCTCGGTCGCGAAGGATTCCCGGGCTTCCGGGTGTTCGAGGTTGAGCCACTGCTGCCTCGTGACGAGATCAACCTTCCGGATGATGAACCGCGCGACGAGCAGCGTCTGCCGTTGGTGGGGGATCACAGGGTTGCAGTGCCGCAAGAACCCCTCTGCGTAGTCTCGTAAGTCGTTGACGATCTTCTCGCGGACCGACTCGGGAACGGCCTTGTCCTTCCACCCGGACGCAAGTTCTGCGAGCTGATGCCACGAGCGGGCGATTTGGATGTTGATGAGCCCGAGAGTCATTTGCGTCCATCCCGGTCTCGGTGGCGGGAGTTCTTTCATCTCGGGATACAGATCGTTGTCGTCGAGGTTGGAGGGGTAGCTCACGCCGACTGACAGATTGAAGTTGGTCGGGTTTTGGATACCGTAATCCTCGGAAGCTCTTCCATCACGAGCCACCAGATGCCACCAGAGTCGACGGCGGATCTCGGATTCGAAGGGAGAGAGGCCGAGCCGGGTGCCATCACGGTGCAGACCGATGGATTGCGCCGCTCGAATGGCTAAGCCGTTCAAGGTCCACAAGCCTCGGCCGGGGTTGTGTATACGGAGAGCGGCCTCGAATCAGAGACTTGTTGTTAGCATGCCTTGATCTGAAAGTGTGGCCTGAAGAGGTTGGACTCACTAGGTAGATAGCCAAAGCCTCCAGCAACTTGACCGAAGGGTGTTCAAGAAAGTCGGCCTTGGCAAACGCCTGTTCCAGGCCGGTCTTGAAGCGATGAAGGGCAGTGACCTTGTCTTCCCCAATTATTCTCTGGGCTGCATCTGCGTCGAGAACGATTGTTGAAACGAAGAAGACGGCAAACATGAGGGCGAGCGCCTCGAGATGTGCGTTGGCAGGGTCATATATTGCCGTGTAGAAGAGGGTTTCCGCCGTTGGCCGGTGAGTTATCTTGTTGCAGATCTCGATGTTGTCGACGTAGTTCCTCCATAGCTCGATGGCCCCCCATTTTGAAGGCAAGAGCTCTGTGAGGTTCGTCTTGAGGTCTGGGGTCGAGAGAATGCCCATCGGGTTGAATGGTGATGGCGCAGCCTCCGCGGCATGTTCGCTCCGAGGCGTTGTCAGGACTGACTGGATATCATGTTCCTAAGCCATACTCTTAGCCACGCACATCCTCCCGTTCGCAATGACTCGAGGCCTGGGTTTACCTCTTCGATAACCCTCGAGATGAGGACCTCATCAAAGTACTGACTCGACGTCCCTTTCCTCACCAAGATCTCATCGCCAGGACTCTTCGAGTACGACCCCGACGGCGGGGCCGTCGCAGGCCTAGAGTATGTCGAGGCAGTCGGACGCGGCGCCGCTGCTGCCGTCTCCCCGGCCAATGGTCCTCGACTGCGGAAGAGCTGCTGCTGCTGCTGCTGCTGCTGCTGCTGCTGCTGCTGCTGTTGTTGACCCACTCCGGCGACGAAGGTCTTCTCCAGGTTCGATATCCTGCTAACCATGTCGGCGATGGTGGTCTTTCGGATCCGGCGTATCGGCTGGCCCGCTTGAGGGTAGGAGCAGGGGAACCCGCCGCGGGTACACGCCGAGCATGGCAACTTCTTGTCGCACCGTATCTTCCGTCTGTGGCATAGGTTACATGACCGCTCTATCTTTCGGCCGCCGCCTCCCCCAATCCCGATCCCGCTCCCGCTCCCGCTCCCGTTCCCGCTCCCGCTGGTGCTGCTGGTACCGATCTGTGATTGGCTCGCCGGCCGCGGCGTCTCGGAGCCTTCTGGCGGCGAGGGCCCCGAGCCTGATGTCGGGGTGGATGAGGAATCCGGGACCATCGCGTCGGCAGTAATGTTTACCGACGGGGACGACGAGCCTTGTGTCCCGCACATTAAAACGACTTCACAGGATATATTGGCTCCTTACAAACCCACGGCGCTGAACGGGGCTGAATAGCTCTCCAGCAGATGGTTATCCAGCTGGGAAGAAGGGGCGCGAGCGAGAGAGCTTAGTCCCTCGGACTCGGCGGTCAAGCTGACGTCGAGGCCGAAGCGACCCGACCCACTCCGGCAGCTCGTGTTTTTCGGCTTTAAGAGGAGGGGAGTCGGCTCCCTGACTCAGTCACCAACCACTTCGATAACCACCCCCTACTTTTCCCCCCTGTTCTCTTGGCAGCAAGAATGGAATGAATGCAGGCCCACGCCAAAATTCTTACTCGCGCTGTTTGCGCCCGGCCGGGAACTTTGTCGTCAGCGCGAATCTGACGTTCGGAGCCCCGTCCGCTTGCGTCCTTCAACAAGCTTTTCCCGTGGTCACCCAATGCATCGAACACCCTGCGTCCGGGCGCTTCCACGTGTCTGCTGCCCTTCTTTTCCCCCCTTTTGCTGATGGTAGGAAGTCTGGACCCTTTCCTCGTTGCCACCCTCCCGTCGTGGAAGCTCTCTTACTGGCGCGGGTAGCGCTGGCCTCCACAGGCCGGGCCATGTGAAGCGTTGCAATGGACCTTCGCCTGGTGCCGATGGCTTCTATTCTTGGGGGCGAACGGTTTGAAGATTCATGTTGATCACCGGTGGCATCTTAATACTCTGAGAAACGCTTTCTCCGCGAAGCGAGAGAGTGAAAAGGAAAGACACCAAAGTCGCCTCGGCATGACTTACCCGTTGCTTGCTTCTTAAGCATGGCTGGTCGACGAATGCCTTCGCTGTCGATACGAAATTCGCTCTCCCAGGAACACCCAGATGTCAGCGGGTCTACTATCAAATCTCCAATATCAGGCCTTATCGCGAGCGGATGGGATCGGCCCAACTCAGGACATGACTTTTGGCCCGCTCATCGTCGTTTCTGCTTCAAAGCTACTGCTGTACGACCAACTCGACCGATGACTACCCGCGCACCCATCGCACATGTCGCGGTGATGTCCTGCACTCAAGCGATGGGTTGCATTTCGACGTTATCAAGTAAAACCAAGGGATAACAGTAGCATCAACCCCCCCACAAGTCTGTTTCGTGACAGCGTTAACAGCTCGCCGTTTTCCGAGCTCCTCAACTCGCCTGGATGTGTCTTTCCCGGCTTTCCGACTGAAAGACTAGGGCGAGTTTGTTCATCTAGTCACAGGACTGGGTCCATGAAGGCCCCCCCGGCGGGAATGTCGAGTCTCTGCGACCTGACGACCAGGGTTCCAGAAAAAAAGAATTGGTCCAGAAAATCGTCATCTAATATAATTAAGCTGAAAAATAAAAATATGAAAGAAAATGAAGTAGATCACGACTTCACCTTTTAGGTAACATTTTAACCTAAAGAGCTTACTCGAACCTCTTTTAAGCTTAGTGTGAAACTAACCAATCTTTTACTAAGCGAAGTTTGATTGATTAAGCCTTGAGATATCACGAATTTGGTCTGATTATGTTGATAATTTGAAATCCCGCAGACGACAGTCCCCGAGGGTTAGGCCTCATGTAGATTGAAAAGTAAATAATAAGTTCTGCGCAGCAGGTGCACGCGGGACGAGTCGGTCTCTACACGTTGATCATACGATAAAAGAAACCTTGCCGAGGCGCACACACAAGTCCCCCTTCTCGCGTGTGGTTGGGAAGAGTGACCGCCCGCCGCACAAGGGCCATTTCATGCACAGTCTGGGCGCGACGAAGGTCCGATGCTGGCATGAAACCCAGGTGCCACCGTCCCATAGCCAAAACCAACGTGCGGGACGCTTGCCTTCAGGCATGTTGTGGCCTTCGGGCATCAAGTTCATGGCTATCTGATTCTCCGTCTATCATGTTTGGCTTTACGCGCATTTCGTGTGGAACGGAGTGCGAGATCAATTGAGAATATGCATTGGGCTTTGCAACGAGAGAATGGTATCACAGTATCCCGGGCCAAAGTCGTCGCCGCTCACCCTGTCCCCTGAGCAGCGAGACATGCCAGGCGTGTACATTCCCTTCCGTCATCTCTAGAATGACTACTCTGTAACCGTTTTCCGTTTTCCCTTTGAGCAATGCTTCGAAATAATCATCATGCCCCATATCACCCTGTCTCCTGCAGACACCACCACGCCTTGTGACCATTTGCTTGATCAGCCCCCGAATTCTTGTCGGAGTGCGTCGACCCGGACGTCCGATATATATAAAAAAAAGTGAATAGGCAAGCAACTTCGTCTTGTCTCGCCAAATGCAGTGCAGATCCCATGAGCCGTTACGTAAACAGAGTGATATCTCGCCGTCTCTCGCATGATTAAACCATATATTTTTGAACTTCATCCAGTGGAAAAGAAGGCAATATTTGGGCTCGCCGGTGTGCGCACTCATACGCCAACCGATATCGGCGGAAGGTTTGCCATGAGGTCCAACCATGAACTGCCGGGTTTGGCGTCCCTGCCGTCCCACATGGCCTTGAGGAAAGCCTCCATGTTGTTTCGGTACTTGGTGTTGCAGCTGTCGATGAGAGTTTTTATTGCCTCCACTGCCGTCTCCCTCTCTCCCGCGTCCCGTGCCTCAATAGCTGCGAGGGTGTAGGGGAAACTGACGCAGCGCTGGGTGTCTTGCGATACAGTAAACGTCATCTTGAGGTCGGAGATGATGCTCTTCGCCATGGCTGATGCCATATCGTCCTTCTCTCCGAATTTGTGCCTCAGGCGGTGAATGAAGAGGAGCGCGGCCGTCTTGTAAATGCGGCTTTGCGCCAACATGTGGATGACCTCTCCGGTGGTAAAGCGGTTGGTGAAGTCGGGAGGGATATGTGGCTGCCACGCCTCGATTTCCTGTTCCACGTCGTCTAGCGCCCGCTTCTGGTCTTTGACGTCAATTTCGTGATAAAGGCTGTAGCTGATCCTGCTCAGCTCGTACATATGCTGTACTAGTGGCGTGCACAGGCCTAGGTACGCATCGACGTGACCTTCTGCCGGGGGCGAGATGCCGCAGATCGGAAGCTCACGTTGCATCAAGCATTCGTTAATGTCAACCGCAGTCATGAAAACCAAAATGTGGTGCGTCCGCTCGCCTGAGATCAAGGATGTCCCGAGCAGGTGACGAATGTGGCTGAGGACGTATCGGCGGACGGGTGCCGCGCTCGTGCCGAGTGCCATATTGGAGAAGTAAACAATTCCCAACCCCAAACCTGCCCATGGCAACAACTCTTCTCGTTTGATTGTGGGCAGTGGACATGACCGTAGCTGCTCAACGGCCATCGCACCTCGATGAAGATTCGCTTCCGGATCGTACTCGCCCGTCTCCAACCCCATCGTTGCCGCAAAGGCACTGTACATTGCGATGTAAGCGTCCTTGCCCTGATCGAACATGGAGAAAAGGTGGACCGTCATGTCGAGTTGCATGCTGTCCACAAAAGTCGGTCCAATGAAGTATTGCATGAAGTTGGCTTTATGCAGCAGCCGTGACAGCGAGTTCCTCTCGACATTATCCAAGCGGCTGAGTGTGCTACCGAAGGGGCTGAGAGAGTCGAGAATTTTTGCTGGCGGGCTCGAAGCAGAATCGGATGAGGCGTCGGAAGAGGAGTCGGGCGGGCTTCCAGCACCATTCGACAGTGATGCCAAGCTGGGTTTACGCGCTGCTGGGTACGGCGTGGGGCTCACACGAGTCACGGTTGAGGCTGCTGTGGTCGGCGTCGTCTTCGTCGTCGGTGTCGTCGAGTCTATATGGGGTTTTCTGGCGTTTGGCGTGGGACATGGCATGTTACCATTCATGCCCATGATCTTGCTCCGGATGGCGACCTTCGAACGTCCCTTGACAGCTGACCGAGGCACGGGGCGTACGAAGACGCAATCCCGGCCATTCATTAGACAGCGGTCGCATCGTGGATTACCCTCCGAAAAGGTGCATTTTGATTTCTGGTAATAGCACGGCGCGCAAGCCTTTGCGACGGGCTGAGGGAGGGTTAGCAGGGGGTAATACGAAGCGGTTGATGATTAACTGTTGCGAGAAGGGAAGCAAAGGACTAAAGACGAGAAAAAGGCATTGAAGTATAATCGTGCAGAACGACGATGACGTTGGAGTCCACTGGAACGTTCGTGTGGGAGGCCGGCGGCGATAGGCGATGTGAAGAATGGCATGTCAACACACTCACCATGGTGATTCAATGCTAGGTGGGGTAGGCCATTCGAGGTGCTCCAACAGACAGAGTTCTGTGGGGGAAGAGAGTGACACAGGTCAGAAATCTGGGTCGACGAGGCTATTGGCGGGTCGGTATGATTAATATTCTGATCGATTCGTCCGGGGTTTTGCTCGGCGCCTCTCGTTTCTCGATTCTGCTGCTCTTCGACGTGGCGGATTCCTTCCCTCGTACTGCGGGTTGAGGTTTGGTGTGTGCGGTAAGGTTAGGTTTCCTAGGACGTCGAGTACAAAAGTACTTGTGAGTGGCAGGAGACAGCGTTCGTAAATGCCGAGGAGTTAAGGAAGGGAAGTGGGAGGGATATTATGTTATCATAGGCCAGAGGGTGCGAAGGGGTACCGTAGAGCGTGCAAATAAGCTTCGGGCATGGCGCGCATGGATTTGATTGGGTTGTTTGACGGTCTAATTTCAAACCGAGATACTGTATACACCTATCTACCAGAACTATCTTATATACTACCTTTTTATATTACTATAAAATTAGACTGAGTATTACTTTTATTATTTTAGGTAAGAAACTAGAGCTTACTTTTAAAAAAAGAGATAATATATAGAAATTAAAGAATAAAATTAAGATTTATATAAATTATACTTAAAATAATTTAAATAATTATAAACTTAAGAATATTTTACTTTTTATAAAGTTATATTATAAGTATTAAATATAAAAGTCTATTTAAAATACTTTAGTTTAAAATATTATAAATATAATATAAAAAGAAAGTAATTATATTGTATTATAATAATAATTATAAATAATATTAATTAATATAAATATTAATTAGTATTCTTTTAGTTAATAAAACTAGTAATAAGAGTATAGTTTATATATACTAATTTATTACTAGGGTAATTCTTATTAATGGGAATACTAAACCCCTAGTCTAACTTATTATAATCCTAAGGAATAATATTTAGTATTAGAACAGAGACTCGAGCCGTTTGGGCTGTTCTGGTGTGGCTTGGGGTGGTGCTTAACTCAAGTATGCAGGTGCAGGTACATGCATCCCGCAACCCCCCACAGAAGAGGGGTGAACCGGGGGTTGGATGAAGAGGACGGGGGAAAGAGGGCCGAAGGAACAGAATACTATGTAGTAAACACTTTGTCGGTTTGTTCCATGTATGTGGGTGGGAAGACAAGGAATGGATTGGACGGAAGGGTGTGCCGGGGATGTACGTACAATATGATGAGGTACGTAATTTTGAATTAGGCAAAGACACCGCAAAGCCGATGGGTACGCCTTGGCTTGAATGGCTGTTGACCTACAGCTTGCGTGCCTTGCCCGGTGGTTCAAAATGATTCTTCAAAGACGGAAGGGCAAGAAAGGCCGAGAGAATTAGGGGTCCCCCACCACAGCACAAGGATCCATCAATGCACATGTGTGTCGGTGTCCAGATTAGGTACAGAGTACAAGCTGCCATCCATCTTCTAGTGGAAACGGGTGTTCCCATGTACACCACACCAGCCTAGCTGGACGCATGCGGGCATCATCAATCCTAGCGTGATGCTAAGCAGTTACTTCATAAAGGCAGCACATGCGCGCGTCGGTGCACTTGAAGATGAAAAGAAGACAAGAAAGAGGGCGAAAACGGAGCCAACGGACGGGGGTCTTCTCAGAGTTCGAAGTATGCTTCAGCAAAAGCTGGAAAAGGTAATTACACACAATTGGATCGAGGACGCGTCGCTTTGCTTCATCCAGCGGCGTTGCTTGCAACACTGCTGCCCCCCTGAAACGTCGCGGCGGTGCAAGTCACGATGTGGACACCGCCCGTGAGGAAGAAAAAGTGGCCTGTTTTGACTTTTTCCCATGCCCCCCCCCTGGCACGGATGTTCACCTCGACCAGAGGGGGCCAACGATCGAGAAACAAGAGAGGAGAGAGGAGGAGGGGTCGGAGGCCGTAGAGGAACTGGGATTGGGCTTTCTTTCTCAAGGCCCAAAAGGACTGGGAAGGGGGCCTTGAAAGTCGATGTGGTGGAAAGCCTTGGTGGCCCTTGCTGGAGATTGATGAAGATCAGATGGACGGCATTGCGTTCGGCTGTTTCTGTCACGGTGATTTTAAAAGACTGCCCGCGCAGAATGGTCATTTCCAGGGCGGTGTGACTCGAGACTCGCACGCAGGAGACAAGCCTACCGCAGCAAGGCATGGGCGCCGTTTTCCCCCAGCAGGGTAGCTCCCAGCTGTTGCTGGCACAGAAGCAAGCTTGATGTCATGTCATCTGCATGGAGGGCACCAACAACCTACGTAGTGACTTGTTTCTTGGTTTGTAGCGTGTGTAGGTGCGTCAATCAGGGTTTCCCTCTCATACTAGGGCGAGCTGCCAGGCCTCCTTGTTGGTGCGTACACGGCTTGCAGCAGCTCACTGGATAGACACATGGTTGAAGGTCAGCGAGACCCCTGAAGTGGCGCCTCGGGGCTAGCTCCCGGGCCCGCGTCCGGTTCAGAATGAATGACAGAAGCCGGGGCTGGAAAGTCGACCTGGGCACAGGAGCGCGCTTTGGATATCTCGTAGATGGTTGAAAGTGGGTAAAAGTTACGGGCTCGCAGTAACTTGAATGAGGGACTTGATGGAGAGTCTGGATTTGTTCTTTTGCTTGTCTCTGCTTTCGGGTCGTTCATAGAATTAATTGTTCGCCGATCTTTCTATCTCTCAGACGTGCCATCAGAGACTGGGAACGGTGTCTCGGCAGTGCAGGTGAACAAGCTAGTTGTCAGTGATACATTGGAATTGATTTGACATAACTCCGGTTGTATGCGGAAGACACACGCATGCAGTTTAGAGTCCCTGCAGGTCGTTGCGCTGCACAGGTACTTGTACCAAGTGCAGTGCCCGTCGTTGCGCTGCATTGGGCTGCAGCCTGCAGTCTGCACGTTGACTATCCATATTCTCTCCCCGGGGGCCCGTGCGAAGAGCGCTCGCTCACCTTTAAGCCCCCTACTTACTTAGGAGAGCAAGAAACTCACAACTATTATAAAGAACCTACATATACTAGTTAGATTACTAATATATATCTTATATATAAGCTACTATAGTAGGTAAAATAATTATAGTTAAATTATATAAAATTAAATAAAATTTATAAAAAGAAAATAAAAATATTTAAATTTATTATAAGTAATTTATAATTTAAAGTAATGTTTTTTTAAACAAAGTATTCATAGAATACTTTATAGTAAAGGTTTTAATTATATTAGATATATGAACTCTAAGTAGTATCTAATAGTACTGAGATAGCCTCTGTACTTCCCAGCTATATATAGTGTCTCCCTAAGGTAGGTAAACCCGCGCGCGTAGAGCAGAACTTAGACTGATACGAATACACACGCCCATTATCTAACACCTCCCCACCAGTTAACTATACTTTACATACTATTCTCAGGCCCGATAGCTTTACTGGTCCCCGTTAGGATGCTCGCTATCGCCGTCGTTGCATTCCCGGCCTACACGGCATGGTCCTTGGCTGCTGCCCACATGCCGAACTTCGTGCGCGCCTTGATCAAGACGAAGGAGCCTGTAAGGATCGCGCGCGCGGATGCGCGATGCCATAAGCGTGGTGTGCGGCACAGTCCTAGCATGCAGTGCTAGAACTGACGGATCTTTTGGTCCATTGGCTCAATTGGCATGCCGCCCAGTTGTTGTTACAGAGCCTCACTGATCATATACTCCCAGCACAGTCTTGGCATAAAGCGCGGTGAAGCGGATCCAGATGCCCACTTCTGTCCTCTTTGGTTAGGTCGATTAGCCATCGTTACCATCTTCTGCTTCAAGCTGCCGCAGTTACATGACCGGCAGGTTTTCCCAGCTTCCCCGGCGTCGTAAGTTCACTTGTTCCCCCATCCACGTTGCTGTGTCCGCACCGTTACCCAGTCGTCCGTTCTCTTGGCAAGAGATCAGCGCCATCTTCTGCCCTACATGCGCATTCTCTGCGTCAATGAGGCAATGTGGCATATCACCGTCACGGGACGGCTGTACGCCTTGGCGCAATTCCGTCCTTGAGATTGCGCAACTCCTTGCCCCCCGCTTCCCACCCCGGGCACAATCTCTACGCACGAAATGAGGCCATCCAGGGCCTTAGATGACCACGTACCACCGAGGTCAGAACGTGGGCATTTTCCTGTTTGTTTCGGCCATACTGAAGGAACGTGCTAGAAATCCGCTTGCCATACCAATGTCTCCGAGGTCGTCTTCGGAGTTTCTTCCAAGAATCACTCAGTTCATCCTTCGTCTGCCCCGTCTGACACAAAGGAGAACCTAGGCTGCGAGACTTCGAGCATCCATTACAACAAACGGCGGGAAGGTCCAGCACGCCTGTGATAGCTCCCGCCTAGTCAGTGAAAGCTGCAGAGGCACAAACAAGTTTACAAGGCCGCCCTATTGAATGAGCTCCTCCAACCCCGGATTTTAGGGCTCTACCTTGAAAACGGCCCCTGCATAGGACTTGAAAGAGGGCTGCGGAACCGTCGAACCGGGTGAAAGGCCACTGATCAAACTTGAGACCCAGCATCCTTTACTCATATGTTTGTGAATGTGTCAGGGAGCATCCCAGCCAGCACCTCCAGCAGCCCACGGAATTCGAGTCTCGACGGGTGGCGGGGATTGTGTCTCTTAACACCACCACTTGCTCTGAACCATACGACGAGCGCTGTCGACAATCCCTGGATTCGGTCGCAGATCGTCCCCTTTCCTATTTCTTTGGACATCAACCTTGGGCTGTGCCGGGCAGCTCGGACGTTGCAAGAGCCGGGGACCCCTTGCTGTCCCGCAGTCTGTCCCCCATGTTCCATTGTCACTTGCGAGCCCATCAACGACGATAAAAAGGGAAAACCACTTCGAGATGGCGGTCTTGGCCCGAACTCCGAGGAGGGCCGCAACCAGAGTTGGAAACATGATTTCAACCGTTCATTTACTGAAGTTCTGATGAGTGCTGACTTCTGGCTAATCAGAAGTTTTGCCGCCCATACGTCGCTTGGCGGGATTCAACAGCTTTCTCAGAGCCACTAGTTCCAAGCGACTCAAGCTTCGCATTGTACACGTATACGAGCCGGCGATTCAGAGCACGGAAACCAGTCGAGTCAAGGAGCTCAGGGAGCTCTGGCCCTCAAATGTGCCTCATTGCATTTCAAGCGGGCTAAGTCAGACCAGGCGGTACTGGCTCTTTTTTCGCTTGCATTCTGCCCGAAGGAAACGGAGCACACACACCATCTGACTCGAGAGAGTGCCTCAGAGTCGTACAATGCAGGCCACGCCTGTGATGCTCGTGCCGGTGCTTTGGGAAGTGCCGGGACCTACCTAGGCTCCATCCGCAACGTGGAAATGTCGCCCCCAAGGTCTAAATGGCACAGGAGCTTGGGCTCATCCTAGCCTGGCGCTCTCTGTCTCCAGTTCTTCCCGCCTGTTCTTCTGCCGCGGTCCCCGGGTTCGCAGGCTAACGACCGGTCGCCTGGGGGGCTCCAGCCAACGCCCATCATTTTCCCCGAATTGTCAGTGAATCGATGAAGCCGTGCTTTTGCCAACGGAAGGCCCCGTTGTTCTCATCGTTTCCTCATAGTTTCCATGCCTTGTCTCCCGTCGAGATCCCGCCATATCTCCATCAATCTCCGCCAACTGCGGACGCACAAGGCAACGAGGCTTGGTAGTTGGGACGCTCAATCTTTCCCGGTGTGGCTGGCAGTCAAGTGACTCTCGATATCGTTCTAGAGCCTACCTCGTACTACTATGGTAAGACACTCTGTCTGTATGTTACAGTTTACAAAAGTTGTCGGGGATACCTCAGCCTCGATACGGATGCGAACCCACAATCCGAACAGCGATGGGTGTGCGGCCCGTCATCGCTTGATATGGAGGCCTTGACGGGCGTTCTGACGATGCAAGTTGTAGGTTACATGTTATTTGGTTGTAAGCTTAAGCATACCCGGGGACTTGGATCCCGTTTGATCAAATGAGCTCGGTATCCCAGAGACTTTCCTGCCTCGTGAGCTGCAATGTGAAGCTGTAATCGTAATCAAAGTTGAGACCTGCCTAGTATCGTCATGGCACGTTGCGCGTCCCTTGAATTGGAATACTGCGATATTCTCAAGATCGTCACAATCAGTAGTTTCAGGCCCCAATGTTCATCTCTCGAGATCTCTCGAGATGCATGCTCCTACCAGAACCGGCATGCCAGATCGCCCACGTCCAGCCTGTGACCGAACATTCGTGCCAGCTAATGAAGTTACGTACCTCATGTAAACTCTGCCTGATGATTATAGTTCTCGTGTCAGTTGCAGATCCGAACCGCTGAGGTAACTACATGTATCGATCCGATGCTGACTACGCTTTCTCTTCCCCAGGATGGCCCGGCGACGAAGCCTCTCCACATCGGCGCTCTCCCCCGCATCGCCATCTTCAGCCTTTCGAGGGACTTTCGGCAGTTGTTATTCTATTGGTCGTTAAGCTTTTCGGACGCCAGTTGTGTCCCCGAAAGCAACTACGCCGGACGGTTCGTGGTCTGGAAGGCCGTCTCGCAGACAGAAATGCGCAGTCGGTAATGTCAATAGGCTTTCGCCGGTTCTTAAGGTGATACGATGCAGGAGTCGCATATATGTGTTGAGTCGATGGATCCTGTAAATGAGGCAAGCTCGTTGGATTGGAAACAACCCATGGCCAAAGGGATATTTATCTCGTACCGTCCTAGAAGGCCCGTGGCATCGTATAATACTTGCGTACCCTTGAGTTTCGTAACACTGCCTCTCATCGCCACTTGTGGTGTTTGTCAGGCTTAACGCTCTCTAGAGCTTGTGGAAGCTCATCCTAGGAGATCTCAGGTCAGCCACAACACCCACCCAATCATGGAGTCTCCCCTCGAAGCCTTGGACCCGAACGATCACAGCCACCCCTACAGCGGAACGGCCGGCCTTCTCCTCCGAACCTACTGGCCGATCATCGTCCCTTTGGTTCTGATAGGGAACATCCTCCGCACCCGATACCTGTCCCCGCTGCGCCGCTACCCGGGCCCGTTCCTCGCATCGACAACCCGCCTCTGGAAAGTGATCACCACCGCCTCCGGCCGCTCACACTTGCGACACGTCGCCCTGCACCGCAAGTACGGTCCCATCGTACGCATCGCGCCGAACGAGGTCTCGGTGGCTTCGCCTGAGACGGCACGGCACGTTCTGAGCGCCGGGAAACGATTCCACAAAACGGCCTTCTACGGCGTGTTTCCTCCGCCGGAGAACCCGGACGTCTTCACCGAGGTCGACGAGGAGGCACACGCCCGGAAGAAGAAGGTCGCGAACGTTCCCTACAGCATGGCGGCGATGCAGCACCTGAGCCCCTTCATCGACGACACCATCGATCTGCTAGCGACGAAGCTGGGTGGGTTCACCGGGCAACACACGGGCTACAAAGTGAACAAGTCCATTGACCTGGGGGCGTGGCTGCACTACTTCGCCTTTGACGTGCTCGGAGAGGTGGCGTTCTCGCGAAGCTTCGGGTTCTTGGCCGAAGGGAAGGACGTCGAGGACGCAATTGCGACGATAGATCGCTCGCAGGCGTATAATGGCATCGTGGGACAGATTCCCTGGGTGGATTTTCTGCTGCGGAGAAACCCTCTGTGGAAACTGGTTCCGAGCTTGGATACGAAGAATGCGCCGATCACAAGAATTGCCTTGAGTGAGATGGAAAGAAGACGACCGTTTGACAAGGAGAGCGAAGGAAAGCTGAGGAATGATGACGGAAGACAGGATCTGTTGGCGAGTCTGATTAAGGGGCATCTGAAGGACCCTGAAAGGTTCACTGAGGGAGACGTATTTGCGGTTGCGCATGGCGCCATGTAAGCTGACGGTCTTTTTTGACAATTACTTGCGGCGTACGTACTCACGGTGAACAGATTCGCCGGCTCAGATTCCACTGCGTCAACCATGCAGTCGCTCTTCTGGCACGTGTTGTCGTCGCCAAAAGTCCACTGCAGGCTCGTCCAGGAGATCACGGACGCGGTGCAGGCCGGGGCGTTGCCGCCGACGGGCAATATCTCCTGGACAGAGTCCCAAGGGCTGCAGTACTTCCAAGCCTGCTTGAAGGAAGCCATGCGTGTGAGACCTGCCGTAGGTCTGAACATCACTCGCGTTGTCCCGCCTGAAGGTGCGGAGCTCGACGGACAGTTCTTCCCGGGCGGGACAGAGATCGCGGTGAACGGCTGGGTGTTGCATCGCGATAAGCGCACGTTCGGCGAAGACGCGGATGTTTACCGACCGGAGAGGTGGCTGGTAGATGTCGAAGAGGCAAAGAGGATGGAGAGATATATGTTCCAGGTATGTTCAACTCTACTGATTTGATCAGATGAAGCTTACGGGAAGATAGTTTGGAGGGGGCAGCCATGTGTGTATTGGACGGAACTTGGCGTTGCTGGAAATAAACAAGGTCGTTCCACGGCTCTTCAGGGACTTTGAATTCGAGCTTGCATATCAAGGTCGGCCGCTGAAAGCGAATGCGACGTTCTTTGTGGTTCAAAAAGGTCTGGAGGTACTGGTTAAGAGACGAGAATGAGCAGTAAACATCTTACGTGCGCGAGGAAGACTGGCAAAACTGATGCTGTGGGATGCAAACCATGCCCTTGAAGGATATGAGGAGGGTCTTGAGGTATCGCGGGTTTCAGCAGACACATTCTGAGTTTGGTCTGTGAAATAAAAAGTCCCGCAACCGCAAGAAGAGCGATCGAGTTCTCGAATTTGGAAGTGAATTCAACACATATTTTCGACCGGTTTTCTCCGAGAAAAGCCCGCCAAATTTCCACCGAAGGAAGATGTATGTAGGTCCTCAGCTTTCCATGGCACGCGGATGCTTAACTTCGATCGTCCGGCCAACGAAGTGCGCAACGTCTCACATGCGAACCCTCCCTACTCCCCAGCTCCTCCTGCGAGCCCGCGGCTTTAACAATGCTCAGATGGACATCGAGACTACGCGTTGAGATGTTGTGATCCCTTCGCAACTCCACAGTAAGCTGCTCGCACCTCACAGCAAAGGCTACAAGGGCCAGCACCAGCCTGCAGATACCATGGAACAGCGCCGATGGTTTAGTGGTAAAATTCTCCGTTGCCACCCAGCAGCGTCGGGGAGCCGGGGGTTCGATTCCCCCTCGGCGCACATTTTTATCCCCGTTGCAAATGCCTCTTCAATCTTTTCAATTCTTTTGCTAGGCGTCTTGATTATTTTCTGTTCTTTATCTCTCTGCCCCTTTTCTATTTAGTGTCCATATTGAAACACTTATTATTTACTCCTTGTTGGTTTCCAATCTTAGTAGTTACTTACACTGCTTATATTTCGGTCCATATTTTTATACAGCATGTACATTGGGATCATGGAGTTGACGATTTTCGCTTAACCCGGTCTTGAACGACTGCTGCAATTCCCACTCCGAAATCTCAGTAGGCGTAGGCAAAGCCCGTCTCACTCTCGCTCAACCTCCATTTCCACCTCTCTCATCGTCATGATGACCCTATTCGACGGTCCTGGGAGATACTTGGCGTATCAACTCGGGAGGAGAAGGATTCGTCTGCCACCACACAATCCTCTCGGTCCCGACGCCTTCGGGTTCCCCTCGATTCGTGCGATCGTTCAACGGGATGTTCTGCCACCTCTCCAATTCGGGGGCCTCCCTGTGGGGCGCTCTGCCTCGTCCTCCCGTGTTTGCGTCTGCTCTCTCGTCGCAGCAGAACCCGCGACGTCTGCACCATTGCTTCACCAGCCACGGCGGGAGGACGAGCGGCCAGAGGCAGAGGACGCCGAAGTACCACAACCACAGGAGGAGCTTGGCTTTCCGACCTCTCTCGCCGTTCTGGTACCAAGCCGGCAGGCCCGCGAGGCGTCCTCTGTTCATGCTGCAGCACGAGCCGATGCCGAGCATGACGTAACCGAAGACGCAGGCTGCGATGATGGCGTCTTCGAGATGTTCTTCGGGACGGTGAGTGATGTCCGGTGGCAGGACGGGACCTGCCGGTATCGTTCGAGAATGGATGGTTGGGGCCATGATGGCGCGAGTACTTGATCGTTTCTTTTTGGGATACTCGACGTGTAGGTGGAGAAAAGGTCTTCCTGCTCAGGCGAAATCGCAATCGTAGAGCGGCCTCCGTTGTGTGTTTGTGTGTGTATAAGAGAGAGAGAGAGAGAGAGAGAGAGAGAGAGAGGGAGAGGCAGAGAGAGAGAGAGAGAGAGAGATTGAGCTCAGATGTCGGTGCCGCGGCAAAGGTCAGTGAATACTTTTATTTTTTTGTTCCTGAAAAGGCCCCTAGTGGTTTTACTTCGCTTGGGCCGGACCTTGTGAATCAGAGTTGGAGAAGTTGCTGGTATCGCATGCTCCCAAGGTGGTCTTGGGCGAGACGGGTGGATATCAAAGTTGGTCTACGGCCTTGCGAGAACCGGAGGCATGGCAAAGTCTCCTCCCAGTTTACCCCCGCTAGCATATTTTTCGATTCATTCAAGAAGGTCCAAAGTTTCGACTAGTGGCGAATGATACAGCTTTCGCTCCCGCGGCCTGGGAGAGGAAGAAGAGATGCACAAGTGGTTGGAGATTTAGTTCACGACAAACCACCGACTGCCAGGACTTGCATAAGGCACCGCATCGTACCCGGCGGATACTGATGAAGATTTTAGGTGTTAGTTCTATTACTATTGCCACAGGAGTCTCGGGTAGTAAGGCAAGAAAGACTTCAGGGGACCCAGGAACCCACCACTAAGACTTGGTAAGCATGGAGGATCTTCCACGTAAGAATGAGAAGCCTCCTTGGAGCCCACGACACACCCTGTTCTTCGTCCTCGATCTCCACGGGTGCGTCCACAGTCATCTTCGCCCATATCCTCAAGATGGATGGGATGATACGACGTGTAGACCACTCACACCGCACGTAGACGCGCTCCTCGACAGACCAACGGACACTGACGCCTTACACCCCCTATGAGAACCCTGGGTAAATCACGACCAGAATGGCAAACCAAAAAAGACGGTTATCAAAAGTTTTTCCGGTCCACTCTTCGTCCCGCCTGCTGATATGCGCGCAGGGTCCGCGAGGGTAAGCGGCGACACCCTGCTGAGTAGCAGCTCCCAGCAAAGGCGTAGACATCTCTCCTTCCGTCTCAGCATCCGTCGCCCGAGCACTTCTCGACGTCGCCGTGATCGACGACGTCCTTGCCGACTCTGCCGTTCCACGCCGGACTATCGTACCCACCACGAACATCGAGCACACGCTGCCAAATAAGCAGAATCGGCCAGGCGTTGTACGCCCGTCAGTCCAAGCGAGGGCACGCCGACGGCGAAGACGGCTGTCGGGTAAAGGTCCATATAGAGGAGCGTCGTCTGGTCCGCGTGCTCGGCATCGCTGATCTTCTGCATGTCCGCGAAAGCTCCGTGGGTGTAGGTCGCCGTCGTGATCGTCCCTACCGCGTATATTTTGCCGTTGGTGGCGTACGAGCCACGGAAGCGAACTCCTTCAACGATGCTGCCTGGGGCGCGAGGGAGAAGGCTTCTTAGAGGAGGATGAGGGAGAAGATTGGGGCAAAGACGGGGTAGGCGAACAGCGCGAGGCGGCACTTGAAGCCGTCATGCGGGGCTTGTTCGGCGAGAACGATGCATCACTAACTAGCTGGACCAGCGAGTTTCTAAAGTCAATGTAAGAGACGGCGTTTTTAATTCACCGTTATGTCCTGAGGATCGCATAAGGTAACTACTTTTTTTTCCCTCCCATTGTTGACAAGCCGCACACATGGGTTCTTGAAAGTATAAAACACGGAGACCTCATCCCCATTCAATTGTAGTGGTATAGTATTATACAGCAATAGTACAGTTTATCAGAAGACTGATATAGATCCCTCAACTCCGATGGCTCAAGGCACAGTGTGGTATCTGTATACGCCACAAGTGGTGATAACAAGTATGTGCATGAAGCAGAATGAAAGAGCCCCGAACCCATAAAACAAAACAACCTTTGTGACCCTTCGCCTGTCCTTGCTTTAGTCGACATCAGCCAAGCTGGTGTCGGAGTTGTTGCCTGAGTCACCTTGTCCCTCTTTCCACGATGCCATCTCCGCCACTGGCACTCGTCCTCTAAGCCAACGCAACGTAGCATCCGTACCGCGTTCAAGGACGCTATACCTCGGAACTCTGAAGCGGTTGCCGGATACTTCCAGGCGCTTGAGCCCACCAGCGCCAGCAAGAAGGCCGATTCTGGGGTTGAGGTGCGCAATATCGTTATTGCCGGCGTCGACAACCTCCAAACCCTTGATGGCCTCAGGGTCAAGATCGATCAAGTGATTGTTGGCGGCGAGAAGAACTACCAAACGGGGAAACACTGTTCGCAGATCAAGTGGCAGAGCCGTAATGCGGTTCAGTGAGACATCCACCTTTTCCAACTGAGGAGCCCGCAAATGAAGTGTCAACGGGGTCAGGCTGGTGATGTGGTTGCTAACCAAATTCAGCTCTCGTAAAGCGGGCAACTCGAGTTCTTCTGTCAGATACGTCTCGCCGACGAGCTGATTATGTGCCAGAGACAGCGCAGCGAGAGACTCAGCAAAGAAAGATAGCGAATTGGGAAAGCACGTGAACAGATTGTGGTGGATCTGAATCTCACGGACCTTGTTGTCGGCAGCAAGTCTCGAGCAAACGACAGGATGAAGCGACGATGATTTGGTGTTGGAGCGATCCAAAATACCACCTGGCTTGACAGGCCAAGTTTCTTTGGAAAGAGTTTGAGACCGAGCGCGTGTAGGTGAAGTGGGCGATGAAGTGGGTGGTGTAGCGAAGTCGTCACCATCAGAGTGGTTGTCCTCATCGACGGGCATGGGGGGGACAGGGGGCTTCTCCTTGATGGTCAACTTGCCAAAACCATCGGCAATCTCATCAATGTCGACTACCTCAGGAGCAGCACCATCAGCCTCTGGTGTGGGATCCCGGTACGGCGGAGGTGGTTCGAGACGTCCAGCTAGAACCTCTTTCAGCTCTTCTGTGGTAGCAGAGACGAACTTCTTGTCACGCAAGGGGTTGCCGCTCAGACGAATCATTGTCAGATTGTCCATCCTGCTTATCTCAGGTGGGACGACCCGGATATCATTAGCAGAGAAGTCGACATTTCTGAGCTTCTCGAGCTTTGTAAAGCCAGTGGGGAATTCGGGTATAGCGTTCTCGTTGGCCGTCAGAGTAAGAAGGCTAACCCAGGAGCTAACGTCTGGCAGTTCCTTGAGACGATTCATCGATATGACGAGTTGATGAACTGAAGGCAAGCTGATTCTCGCGCCAGGAGAGACCAAGTAGGTAATCTGGTTGGAGGATAAATCCAGCATTTGCAAATTCGACATTGCTTCAACACCATCCTCAATAAGCGTGCCCGACAGCTTGTTCTTCTGGGCTAGCAACTCGGTAAGCGGAAGTTTGGAAAGATTTGCGAATGGAAGGGATTCGAAGCTGTTGCTGCTCAAGTTGAGGATGCGCAGCCTGGACAAGTTTTCAATGCTGGCAGGCAGAGACGACACGTTGTTGCCGTGGAGGTCGAAGATCTCGAGGTTCTCAAGCTTGGAGAAACTTGGATCCAGAGGCCCATACAAAAGGTTGTTGGCAAGCTTCAGATCACGGAGAGCAGTCGCCTCGGTGATAACTTCCAGGCAGTTGTTTGCCAGGCGGTTTTGAGACTGTGGGTTGTTAGTCAATGTTCAATCAAGTAAAGGACTTACAGCTTACTAAGTTTAGGGATGTGAGCAAGCGAAGTTGTCTCAATCCCATTGGCAATGTAATCAGAGAATTGCCATGCAGATCCATTGCCTCGAGACCGCCGAAGATGTTGCCGTTCGAGTCTTCATCCTGAGCCATTTCTTCAGGTGGGACATCCGGAAAAATTGAGTCGTCAATGGTCTCCAGCTCGTTGTCGGCAGCCACAAATCTAGTCAGGTCGACACTCTCGGCCCATGAGCCGTCGTACGTTCCCATGGACTCCATGTCGTACATCTTCAGGACTTCGGTTGGGATCTGCTTCAATCCCAGCGCTGCAATGTTTAATCTTCCAGTGCTTCGACCAGCCCCAATTCGTTGCTGTATTACTTTGCCGATCGCAGTCTCGTCTCGTTTGGTGTTGAACGGGTCGTTCGTATTGAACGGGTTGGTGGACATGGCGAGGCCGATGCCGAAATCGAAACCCTCGTCAGCTGGCACAATGGGAGGCTCGATCTCTACGACAGGGGCTTCTTCCGCTTCGTCTGCGACTTGGGCAGGCTCAAACGCAGGAGCGAGAGCAGTAGCCGGGGCCTGGACAGTTGCGGCCTCCGCAGCCTCCGCCGCCTGGCGGTCTGCTGCGCGCTTGGCTGCCCTGGCCTTGGCAATCTGGTCTCGCAAAGAAGCAGATGCTTTGCGGAACTCATTTGGCGCTGCTTCAGCAGGCGCAGGAGCAGGGAGACTTGTCTTCGTTGGAGTTGGCTTTCGGAGGGCGCCATATGATTTGGTCGCCTTCAACTTTGAAGCAGGTTTCGGGGAGGGAGATGCAGCAGACACCGGAGATGGCAGGCTCATCGTTGGAAGAGACGGCTTCTTGGACAAGCCATTCACAGATGCTCTGGGCTTCAACGACCGACCCGATATGGTGCTAGCACCAGTCTTGGGAGGTGGGGGAGGCATAGCATTCGCAGATCTTGTCGGACTGGGACTCTGGTGGACTGGGATGCCAGAGGAGGGCCGCCCCGAAGGCGATGCTTGCGGAGTCGCCCTAACAGTCGGGGCTTTCATAGCCCTGACGCCAGACACGCGTCGCGATGGCGTGCCCTCGATGGTACCCAAGGGTCTGTATGTGCTCGCCGGGCTTCGAACATTCGCAAGAGGATTCTCATCAGAGCCGGCGCTCGAGCCCGGTCGACTGTGTCGCGAAGTCGGGCGCATAGAACCATCTGAAGTGTAGCTCGAACCAGGCCGTGAATTTCCGCTGCCGGAACAGGAACGAGGTCGAAGCACGCCTTCGGGATCGAAGAATGACGACGGTTTCTTGCTGAGTGCAGGTGACGAGGGCAGCTGGGAGAGCGTCTCCATCGTGCGTTCAGCGAGTGATGGTCTCGGTTTCAGTTTGTCTCTTGGAGCATCGAAGCTCGGAGTCTCGGTTTCGGCCTCGTTAACAGGTGGTGGGCTTGCCTCTTGAGGAAGCGATGGCACTTCTGGTGTTGGGCCTGACACAGGCGTAGTATTGGCGACTTCAGAAACACGGCGAGCCGAGCTCGATCCTCGAGGGGCATTGACATCCTCGGCGTCTTCCGAGGGCGTTGGGGAATTATTGTACGTCGGCTCGTTCGCATTGATTCTTGGGATGCTGCGGACACTCCTCAAGTTGCTAGTGGAAGCTCTGGGTTGGAGCCTCCTGGTAGTAGTCGTTGTTGTTGTCGAAGGTGGTATCTCGCGTTTCGTTTTTGGAGCAGGACGAGTCTCTGGCTTCTTCAGAGAAGGAGCCGGTGCAAGTTGATGTCGTGAGGCAGCTGGTCGTAAACGAGGGTTTCGAAGGCCGGAATTCAAGCCTTCTCGCGGAGGAGCAGGTCGAACTTCAGGCGCAGAAGCTGGAGTCGGCTTGGTGACGGGAGCTGGTTTAGGCATAGGCAGACGGGACAGTCGTGGGATCCCGCTAGGCCTCCCGGGCGCTTGCTTCTCGTCCATGGCGACGGACTCGCGATGCTTTACCGGCAAAAGATCATGCGAAAAGGACGAGGTCGGTCGGTCGAGGGGTCGAATAGACGCTGCAATTAAGGAGATTGGAATTTCTATGATATGCAGCGCACGGATTCTTCAAAGTTCTTAGCGCGTACGCCCCGTAGCGGCGGGAGGCGTTCCGTTTGCTCCTAGTCGAGTCGGGAGCTAAGGAAGGCAATTTAGAGTGATGTAATCTCCGCGTTTACGCTTCTTTGCAAACAGAAAGAGAGCAGAGCGGTCGAATCGAGTCGAGTCGAGTCGAGTCCTGATTCGTGATGTCAAACGGACGTCGACCGGTCAAGGCAAGCTGCAGCTGCATGAAATGCAGTCAGTTCATGCTAGGTTTGCACGACCTCGGAAGCAGATAGCGAGCAGTTGCCAACTTACCAAGATGTCCTCTTTCTCCCCCAAATAAAGGGAAATGAGATGGACCCTTCGCCCAAGTCCTGGAAGGGGGGTCTTTGTCGGGCGGCAGCGGGTACAGACGATGGTGGACAGGGAAGAAAGATGAAGAGTGACAAGGATACAGCTTGCCTAATTTCCCGGCCCAACTGCTAGGGCCAATACTGAGGGTACGTAGCTATCTACTGACCAAGGGGAACTACAGACTGTTCCCACCCGCTCCCCATGAAGTCCCGTTCCGTCCTCCCTAGACCATCTCGTGTCCCGATTGGGCTAAGCGTCTCTTTCCTAGCACCAACAGTTGGAAGTACAAATCGGTTCCTGCATATCTTTCCTTTTTCAAACTTCCATGTCCACTGCCGAAGGAGGGGTATCGCCGTAAATGCAACCCAAAAAAAAAAAAAAAAAAAAAAAAAAGGAGAGACAGGGAGGCCAAAACAATCCAACGGCAAGCAGTTGTTGGTCGACGCTTTCTGATGACCGTTTTGACAATCAGACAAGGACAGGAAAGGGGACTGACTGGCTTGACGGGAATGTGATGGATCGAAAGCAGGAAGCTTACCCAAGTATTGTTCTCTCGTTCTCGTAGCAAACTCGTAGGTACTCGGACATTGCTCTTTTTTGGTGATTTTGGTGTCTTTCTCTTGGCTCTCCTGCTCCTTTCGGCATCACAGGATAATTGCCCTACCCCTGGATTAGCATTCATTCTTAAGTCGATCCGATCTCGTTGTGCGTTTCAACCTCGTACACCCACGGCAAGACAACCGGCGAGCCCCAGACCATCTGGGTGGCCAGGGAAGTCCCTGGGCCGGCCCGGGAGACCGAGACCTCTGGTCACACGATCTGGAAACCGTCGTTTGTCCCTGCGCTGCCAAGGGTTGGTCCCAACGCATGGTCATAGCAGTTGTAACTTGTCTGTGACATCAGGCCAGATCTTGTATCAGACCGCTTGGAATATCATGCTTGATGTTGTCTGCGAGTCTGCTGTGGTGGAGACCTCTTTGCTTTGGGTCTGGTGTCCTCAGGATAGATGCTTCATGAAACGATGTGAACGCACTGGTATTCTTAGTTCTGGTTCTTTGATGGAGGACGTTGACTGGGCTCTAGCCCAAGTCGTCGGCTACATGCGCTTGCGCCTGCCGTTCTTTTCGCCGATGAAATCCGGGTCTCTCTTTTTTGGATTGATGACAAGTGGCTGCCACACAACCAGCCGGATGATGGAATTGAAATCGCGCTTCTGTTTGGCGGTTCCCCGTTCGCAGTGGTTCTAGGCAGTGCCGTAGACTTGTAGTTCCCCGCACTCAAAGCAGGCGTCCCAGACCCAGGAGGAACAATAGGTGCAGTATTTCAGGCCGTCGTGGGGTTGGCGCGGAGGGATACCTGACCCGGAGGAGGGTTGATCGGCTGATTTAGAGGCCAACCGGGTCCCACTGTGTAGTTACCGGCATAACGGAAGCCCTGCGGCAGTGCGGATCTTCCCCTCCAGACCGGCACAGGGAGGGAAGGGATGGCGGCCGGCTGAGGCATAGGCGGCGACGTCGACGGAATGTTGGGGGGGCTGAAATCTTACATTCGGGCCATTGCCGGTGCAAGCTGGGGAGGCGATTCAGCCTGAGTCGGAGTTGGGTCTGGGGCAGGGGCAGGGGCAGCCTGAGGATGGTTGATTATCATTCCACCCCTGAATGAAGCATCAGTCAGTCTAGTCCAACTTGAAGTCATCTGCTTACCACGTCTCGATTCATCCTCGTCATCACCATCTCCGTCTGTGTTGATGTTGACAGTGGAGAATAGGGCGGCAAATTCCTCATCACTCGTACCGGGCACCTCGGTTCTCTAGTCGCCTCCATCCTGGGAACGGTCTTGAGGAATACCACCAGAGTGATGGAACTGAGGATAGGGGCCGTTGTCGTCGTCGTCGTTGTCGTTGAATTGCTTGCTCAGCTGTACATATTAAGTAAGCATCGGTGCAAAGGAGGAGAAAAGGGCACAGCTCCGGTCAAATACCTTCGAGATAATCTGACATATTAAATACCCTCCAATTTGTGAATCGCGATGGCTTGAACGGGACACGACTTCTTTTTTTTTTTGTCCTGTTTCATATCTTCCATTGTAGCTAATGTCTATCGTCAGTATCTATGTATTTTATGGCACCTAAGCATTTAGAATAAACACACTTAGTTAGTTACTTAAGACTATAGGCTTTTATAGATTTAGTAACCGACCTTCAAAGAATATATACTATATTTATTAGGTTTATAATTAAATAACCATGAACTTAAAAACTTATCTATTCTTCATAGCAGAGTATATAGAGTTCTATTTTAATTAAAACTATTCTATATAGAAATAATCATAGATAATATTCTGTATTAGATATACTGGACGCAGCTAACACTATGCCAAGGTAACATAGGTACCTAAGTAATATAGGTACTTTCAACAGCCAGACAAAGAAAAGCTCCAATTGATTTTCCCATTGATTTTCGTTGGTTAATCTATCCGATATTTGAACAACCAGTATTGGTCTGCACGCCACCCCTTAATGACTTGCAGAGCCCCATTCCCCGGCCGACCTCCACGTGGACTCGTACACGCTGACATATCGCTGACGACAAGAGATTAACACCGAAGTGGACTCACGAATCCTCCTTCTTCCCATGCTCTCATCCGAAGTGAGGCCTTTGGACGACATCCGATTGACGATTGACAGGTCCCCCGGTGGATGCCACCCCAGGGGGGTTGACTCGTGCCAAAATCCATATAAAAAAGACACAACCCCTTCGCCAACGCCACCGTCATCAACGCCACGGCGCTGCCCCCGTCATGCTGGCAGTACATCTCCATCCACCCGGCCATCCAGCGCGTCAATGTCCCGGAGTTCATGACCGGTTCCGCCGGTATGAATGAGGACTATCTTCCGGCCAGCGTCTGGGCCCCCGCCGACGCCGTCCCGGTCTCCGGCAGCGAGACCGAGGGCGGTCTTCCCGTCATCATCTGGTTTTACGGTGGAGGTTTCGAGACCGGTGGTCACTGATGTGCCGTACCAGATGCCGCAGAATTGGATCCAGCGCTTGCAGGAGCACATCTTCGTCACCTTCAACTACCGCATGGAGCTCTTCGGCTTCCTCAACTCTGCCGCCCCTTCCGAGCAGAACCTAGTTTTGTTGTATCAGAGATTCGCCTGTCAATGGGTCCGTGACAACAACGCCAAGTTTGGTGGTGACCCGGTTCGCATGACTCTTTGGGGCTACTCCGCCGGTTCCATTGCCGTGGACTACTACAGCTTCGCGTATCCCCAAGGACCCCATTGTCCGAGGCTTGGTCATGGATTCTGGTACCCCGTACTTGCACCAGCTGATGAGCAACGGCGTAATTCTTCGTTGCCTAGCAGCTTGGCTGCAGTAACCAGACTGAGGCCAAGGCCGAGCTTGCTTGCATCCGCAAGATCCGTGCCGAGAAGCTCGAGAACTTTGTGGCCACTTACAAGGACTCCGAGGTCACGCCCACCATTGGCCTATCCCCTGTCACTGATAACAAGACTGTCTTTGGCAACTACTCCGAGACGGCTGCCGCCGGCGACTTCTCTGACTTGGTAAGTCAACGCGACTCATAAAATCAAGACATCGTCACCGACCTGGAGACAGCCCGCCGCGATCGGCTTCAACCGCGACGAGGGTCTCTTCCTCGCGCCTTACAACGTCAACGGCCCCGACCAGAACGTCGCCGACAGCCTTTCTTACCGGTAATTCTGGTGCCCTGCCACCAAGAAGACCACCAAGTTAGTATCGTCCAAGAACTCAAGCTCGGCGACTTAGACCAACAACTCTCCCGCGAGCGTCTGGTTGCCGGAATAACCGCCTACCGTTTCTTCTACACTGCAGCCTTCAGGAACGCCTCTCCTCGTCCTTGGAAGGGTGCCTACGACGGCAGCGTGCTCCCCATGATATTTGGCACCCACGCCGACTTCCGCCGGCAACTCGACTCCTTTCGAGTACGAGCTCAGCCACGTCATGGAGGATGCCCTCATCTCCGCCACCAAGGACTCCACCGCCGGTCTCGATGCCATCGGTTGGCCTGTCTACACCTTCGAGGGCCTTGAGGTCCGTACCTATGGCGAGAACAACGCCACTGTCGGCAAGCTTACTCTGTCTTCTATGGAGCAGGGTTGTGCGGATTGGGGCTTTTGTAGTTTGATTTATATATTTACCAGAAATGAAACACATTATTTGTTACAAAGTCCGTCTGTTCGAATGCTGTGGTCCCAACGCAATTAAGTTCAAGTGTTGTGTTCAGACTAAGCGTTGCGACGAAGTTCGGCTGAGACTGGGTATGTCATTTAGGTTTTGGGGTTACGCTGGAAACTGAAGTTGGTGTTGAAGGGACCCGAAGACGCGACCTGGCGGAAATCCCAAAACAGAAAACAGCGTTATCGTGTCAGTATCATGATGGCTCTAGAAGCGACTAGGCTGAAGTGGATACATCGTGATTGTCTGGAGATCGAAGCTTTCGGTTATTGCGTGACTTGATGACATCTTTGTAAGGCCTTTCAAAGTTATAATCAAAGCTCCTTTACAAGCCCACTCGAATCGCCAAGTCTGTAATTTTGCTGCTTTGGCATTGAAGAGAACACATAAAGAAACATTAGGTAGTTTATGACACGTTGCTATGAGCAACTGTGAGCCCTGGACACTTGAGGAACACACAGTGGTACTCCTGAAGACAACTCGCCTGAGTGACAGCGGCTGCGGCAAAGCACACTGACCCATTCCGGCCATGCCTGCTTAGTCGTCAAGGACTGGGCCCCATCGGAATTTGTTTAGCTTCCTTTCGCCCCCTCGAAATCCATCCCCATCAACAACCTCCATCATCTGCTTTGTAAGTTTCGTCGCCACCACTTTACTCACCAGCAAAGTATACTAAAGATCTCAGAGAAAATATACAAGCAACGATGAGCGACAAGATGGACGGACAGAGCCAGGAGACCAACGTCAACACCACCTCGGCCGTCACCGGCACTGCCAGGGTCGAGGACGAGAACGAGGCCGACTCGCCTCCTCGCACCGAGGCAGGCCGGCGCTGGCTCGCCAACCGCCCCATGCCAAACTCCGGCATGGAGCCGCACAGGTGCAGCCGGTGCCGGGCCACGCGGTCCAAGGTCTGGTTCTACCGATACCCGCTCAAGGACCCCCAGAACCTCCAGGGCAAAGGCATGCAAGTCTAGAAGACTTGCAACCGATGTCTCTGGCAGAAGGCTGGAGGAGATCCCGCCGACTGGATCGTGGAGCACTGTCCCTGGCTGTGGGAGGACGGCTACTGTCCTTGCCATTGGGGCGAGTGGGCATTCCACGATTACGGCTACTGCCCGACATCCGGCCGCAAGCCTTACGTGCACCGCAATCCCAATTACGACGACCAAGGGAACGCAGCAAATTGCCAAACCGAGACCGAGAGCGCCGTCATCGCCGAGGGAGGAGGTCAGACCCACGCCGACGATGCCAAACAGCATGTCGCCGAGACTGGCAAGCAGACGGATGCCGCTGTGGACATGTCGGAGGCCCGCAGCGTCATGTAAGCGAAGGCTAGATTTGTCGATGCCGTTCCAGCAAGGTACGTCTACATCCTGGCCTGCATATCTGTGGTATCAACTAACTTGACCGCCAGATCTTCTTGTCTGTTACCATCGCGTTGCAGCACGCCCCCCGGGACTCAAGATGCGAGAAGGGAATCGGAAGGAGAGTTTCGTTGTACGGATCCGATGGAAAACTGCATGGGCGACTCGACGAGGGGCAGAAAGCTGCATCAAACTGGATGAGCCCGTTGGAGAACAGGTTGAAGAAATTGGAAGGCAATCTATTCAGTACTGTGGGGCAGTTCGTCTCTTTGAATAGGATTCGTATCGTTCATCACTCCTATGCCTCTTTGTTGGAGTCTCTCCGCTTCGGTCCTACATAAATGAAAACGTATCAGCGCGGAAAGCAATACTCACGAAGTGTGCTTCCACACCGGGAACGAATCCAGACGAGACTCAATCTTTTGAATGGATGCCGGCTAATTGAAACTACCGAGCGTCTGCATATGCCCAAGAATGTGTCATTTCCGAATACTTAGGCTATTGGGATTTTTGATTAATAGAGTACAGACATGATGCATGCCGCGTGTCCAACATCGAGGGGCGTGGAACCGCCGAGACCATCAAGCTGTCTACACCTACAGGTGTCAATCGAATGTGACTCGGTCGGTCGCAGTGCCGAAGCGATTGGCTTACGAGAGGCTTCCCGGTTGAAAGGTATATGAATCACTGAGACCGGTACCTACCGCGAGTTGCCGTTTCACCGAAGATTTGGTGAGGTTCCATTCAGGACCGTACCCGAGACCTTGGTTCGTCAAGGTACATCGCAGACGCGAGACAAGGTATCTCAGGTCTTGTGTGTTTAGCTCAGAGTAAACAGTCGCGGTGACTTCCTAATAAAGCCATCAGCAGCTTGGTCAGGATCAAAGGTGCTCTGATGGCGAGCAAGGTATTGCCAGCTTACGAGACAGGGACTCCGAAGCCAAGAGGCCGGAGAGCACCGGTTCGGCCGAGGCGGGCCGAAGGGAGGATCTAGCGTTGGAGAAGCCAGGGAGATGATTCGCGCGGAACTCCACAGCTCATAAGGTAATTGTTACGTAGATTGAAGGAGCACAGTCACGCGCTTCTCGAGAGCTGGGGTAAGCGGCAAGAGGGAGGTCTGGAGCCGAAAGTCAGGCCCTATTCCCTGCGGGACACAGATCCGGGCAGGGCGATGGTGCTTCTTTGCTGGGGCGATCGGACGGTAGGAGAAATTGGGCCACATCGATGGCTTGGCTGGAGTAAAGTAGGTGTCACAAGGCCACATCCTTGTTGCGGACAAGTTCATGTCGATTGAAGTACAGAAATGCCATTGTGGTGATGTTGGTTTGTGATCTCGACATTCAGGACAGCCGCATGTCTGCTTGGCAACAGAACAGAACAATAGAAGTTGTCGCATCCACACATAAGGAGAAAACGGAATCGAGTGCCTATCGCAGGCGAGGTTGAGTGGTCAAATGTTGTTTTTGTTTGTGTTTGCGTTGTTGGCATGCATTTGTCTGTCGATGCCGGGAGAGACCGGGCAGAGATTCACCTCAGGCAAGCGGGGACGCCCTGAACTCCATTACAAACGTAAGTACGTATCTTTCCAGGCCTGTTCACCTCTTGAAACTGGCATTGGAAGGAGATTCTTCCTTCGCACACTTCAACTCTCATCATCTGTCCTGCACCATCGATTTCTCCAGACCAACATCAAATTGTGCTCTCCTCACCAAGGACAGGCAATGAGGAGAAATTGGAGGGTAGCAGTGCTGGTCCAGATGCTATTGGTGGTAAAGTGGTGGTGTGCAGAAGAATTTGGGGAAACCCAGCAGGGCCAACAGTGGTGTGGATGGCCTCCCAGACGACTCCTCCAGCGACTCCTCAGCGGCTCCAGGTTCCAGTGCGGCTCATCACGCCACTAAATCCCCAGACTTACCCCATATCATCCCCCAAGCCGCGCTTAGTGGGCGCTAGTCCACGTTTGGTCGCACTTGACCTACCTGGGCCGAGCTAGGCACTCCATCTCTTCCGATCCCCGGAGACCATCCACGCCAGTCCTGCCACTTTCCAACCCATCAATTCCACTTCGACAAGAAGTTCCACCAATTGCACCTGTCTATCTCCGGACAAATACTACCTCACACTAGCTAGACCATTGCAATTGCAGTCAAGTTTCAAGACTCCGTGGCCCTTGTTCCTCGAGCCAAAGCACTGCGGTTGCGCACATAGTCGACGGTCCGACGTCCCTAACCCGCCGCCTATCCAGGACTCCTACTACTGGACCGAACACCTTCACCTGTCACTCTTCTGGCCTCAGTCCTCGCCCTCGATTTTGAGCTGGTTTAGTTCCTCCGCCTTCATCTGGCCACTCAGATCTCGCCAACTCCCTCGAAGTCCTCCGCAGTTTTCTCTTTCTCCGGCTTGCTCAGCCAGTCGCAGCCCTCCAAGACCGTCAATACCGCCGCTAGACCATCATGCCCCCCCAGATTGTCTTGCCATTGGAATGCGGGTTGCGGTTCGCACATGGCCTGTCTGTCTGCTGCCGGCGCACTTCTCAGTCCCGTGAGTAAGGCCTGACTTGGGCAAAAGCGGGATGGGCAGTTCATGAGGATGGGGTGGTAGTAATCCCATCCCATGTTGATTCCATGCGTCCTGCAACCACGGTATGAGAGAAGCCGACTGTCTGGCACGATGTTGATCTCGCCTCGACACCACTTTAAATACCCCAATTGCCTCCCCCAGCACACGTTCACTTCCCTTTCTCGATACGACTCCGCTCCAGGAGCTTGCCAATTGCCAACACCCTCAAGCAACCGGGAAATCCAGCAGACATGTCTCGCGACATTAACACGGCCTCGAATCACGAGGAAATTCACCTGGAGAAGGGCGCCCCTCACATCAACCAGTACAATGATGTTGCCCTCGATGACAAGGTTCTGAACTCAGAGGCTGCCCAGGCCACAGACACCGAGCACAGCTTCGGTGTCTGGCAGGCCCTGAAGACTTACAAGCGAGCTGCGTTCTGGTCTATCCGTGAGTATTCTCATCAGAATCCAGTGCTTGTGCCCCTCGGTTAGCTAACGAGCCACATCCAGTCATCTCGACGACCGTCATCATGGAAGGTTACGACGTGACCTTGCTCAGCTCCTTCTACGGCTATCCAGCTTTCCGCGAGAAGTATGGGGAATGGCTCAACGACAAGGACGGGTATCAGATCTCCTCCATGTGGCAACAACGCTTTAACTGCCTCGGTGCGTTGGCGAACATTGTCGGCGCCCTCCTAAATGGATACCTAACCCCCAAGATCGGCCATCGTTGGATTCTCATCGGTTCGCTTTTATGGTTAGCCGCCTTCATCTTCGTCGTCTTCTTCGCCCACAACATCGAGATTCAACTGCTTGGTCAGGTTCTGTGCAATGTTCCCTGGGGTGTCTTTGCCACCACGGGCCCTGCCTACGCTGCCGAGGTCACTCCTCTGGCTATCCGTGGCTACCTGACCTCGTATGTCAACCTCTGCTGGTGCATTGGCCAGTTCATTTCTGCCGGTGTTCTGAAGGGACTTGTCAACCGACCTGACGAGTCGAGTTACAAGATCCCATTTGCCGTCCAATGGGTGTGGCCAATCCCTCTGGCGATCGCGGCATACATGGCGCCTGAGTCTCCCTGGCATCTGGTGCGCGCTGGTAAGCTTGATGAGGCCAAGAAAGCATTGGAGAGACTGTCGGAGCCGGAGCACAACCTGAACCACGATAAAACTGTTGCCATGATGGTCCACACCAACAAGCTCGAGCTTCAGGAGCAGGAAGGCGCCAGCCTCTTGGACTGTTTCAAGGGCACGAACTTGCGTCGTACCGAGATCGCCTGCATGGCTTTCCTGTCTCAAATCACGAACGGTGGTGCTCTTTGCTACTCTGGTTCTTTCTTCTTCCAACAAACGGGGATTTCCGCCGACGCCTCGTACGGTATCAGCTTGGGGGGTACCGGTATCGCATTCGTCGGCACTATCATCTCGTGGTTCTACATTTACAAGCTTGGTCGCCGCACAATCTGGATCTGTGGATTTGCTATGCTCGTGGTTATTCTCTGGATCATCGGTTTCCTTTCGGTCGCTCCCGACCAGACCGATCCGATTATCTGGGCGCAATCACTGCTTTGTATCGTCTGGCTCGGCTCCTACTCCATGTCCGTCGGCCCCATCGTCTACACGCTCATCTCCGAAATTGGATCCACTCGTCTCCGTACACAGACTGTCGTGCTTGCTCGCAGCACCTACTACGTCGGTAACATCATCTGCGGTGGTCTTATCCAGCCCAAGATGTTGGCTCCTGGTGATTGGAATCTGAAGGGAAAGACTGTGAGTGATTCAATGGTTTCCAAGCTGTCTGCATCATATGCTAACACTGTTCTAGGCATTCTTCTGGGCGGTCCTTGCCACCCTTACCTTAGTCTGGGGATACTTTCGCCTGTTCGAGACCAAGGGCCGCACTTTCGGCGAGTTGGACGTCATGTTCCAGAAGCGCGTGTCTGCCCGTAACTCGGCCAAGTACCACCTTACTCAGGAGGAAGTTTTCTTGGCCGAGCAGGCGCAAGATGTTTCCGGCCGAACAGAGAAGCTCTGATTCAATATGAGACCCATGTTACGCGAGATACCCCAAATCGCCCTGCTTGAGGGTGTCTGTCGTTTTGCTATCTATACCAGGCGAGGTAGTATCCGTCATTCATGACGGTTACTTTCGCCTCGAGTTGAAATCTAACACCCAACACGAAGAATCCTGATTGCATTCTATGCAAAAGTTCTGACGTGATCGATGTGATACTCTTGTAAATGAAGCGTCCCTGCATATGGGTCATGTCTTTCAGGAAGCCAAGTTCCTTGGTGGCTGTCCTAGGACCACTTGAGCAAGGGGTTGGTTTCCTCTCCTCTTCCGATTCATCAAGGATGGCACATTACACAAGTCTCATACAACCTGGCTTCCCTCCACTGCCTCAATTCTCAGAAGATAACACCTCAAAAGCGGGAATCTCCAAGACGTGCCAGTTTATCCGATGTCCAGGATTGCCGAAGGGGAAATGAGCAGCGAACCGCAACTTTTACTTTCCTGGAGCGATTTGGGTGCCGTTCGCCAACTGCCCCAGCCACCAGAGCTCAACGCCGTACAAGCCCGCGATGTCTCTGGGCACATCGCGCATGGGAAGAGAAGACGTCCTCGGGGTCGTCAACACTGGGGTCAATGAAAGTCTTCCCAGACGCCTTGGGCGAGGTTGAAGCTGAAGTTCGACTTCTCAGCGATAGGGACGTCGTTGCGGGTAGAAGTCATCCTCGGGAAGCCCATCGGGTATTGGAACATAAACTCGATGTCTTTTTGAAGTCCCGCGGCCAAGCCAAGTACGGCACACCAAGCGTCTCGCCGTTATTGCCTTTGATGACACAGCTTAGCGGGGTCGAGACCTGGTCCTCAGGATACTTGAATTTGAATTGAACAGTCTTGGTCTCCCCTGGTGGAACTGTGACAGCACTTGGTGAGGAGTCATCTTCTGCGGCGCAGTCATGACCTGTTCAAACCACGCAATCTTGTGTGTTCCCCAGACATTAGGATCGAGGTTAACGGTGTCCGTACCACCAAACTCATGCTGCTCGAAGTCGTACGTTACTGGCTTGGAGCCCGAGTTGGTGATGTCGACGGTCTGATACCGACTAAAGTGGTGGGTATCATTGAGAGCGACTTTGGCAAACGACAACGTCGTCTCATACTCGAGCACCTTGCTGGCGTTGATGAGACCGGCGCCGACCTGGGCAACAGCGGCGAAGAAGGGATAGTCGTTGTTCTCAAGCTGGCCGTCGTCCCACTTGATGGCCTCACCGGATGCGATGAGTCTCATGGCAAGACTTTTAGCCCATTCACGTCCGCGAGTGCTGCGACCGCCGAACTTGCTAACGTACAAAGCGCAACGCCGGCAACGTAAGGGCATAACTCAGATGTCCCACTGAGAATCAAATAGCCGCCAAAGACGTACGAGCTGAGAATCTAACTACCAGGAGCTGCGACGTCGGGCTTAATGAAGAGGTCATTGGTGGTACCGATGGACGTGAACTGGCTAGCAAACGCAGCCATTTGCCTCGTTCTTGACCCCGACAATATGTGGAAGATGGGCCTCTCGGTGAAATCGTCTGTGACGTTTCCGCCAGACCTCATAGTTCCGATGATGGCAGCCCCCACACCAGCCTCGATCATGGCAATACGACTGCTGGTATCTCCAGTGGTGGGCCTCACCAATAGCCAATGGCATCTCATTACTGTAGAAGAGATGAGAGGCATTGAAGGAAGCAAGATTGCGCTGCTGCCGGCCAAAATTGCAGCCTCCACGGCGGACAAGGGCAACAACGCCGGTCAGATCCGCAGTGCCAGCCGGCAGAGGATTGCAAGCCTCATCAGACGTGCTGGTGTTGAGGCTTAGGGGCACGATGGGCCAGTCCTGAACCTCGGAAGGGTGCCAGTCATCGATAGCTCTGTAAGCCACACGAGTCTCATTGGACCGTTCATCCAAGTTGAACACGCCCCTGAATGAGGAAGAAGCAAGAACGTCAGCCTCAATCGATGCCACGGCAACCACGTGTTAACCCGTCTGACCGTCGTTCCCTGCGAAGATCGTGACAACAACACCCTGCTCGACTAGTCGACTGCTCAGAACAGCCCGAGCTCAGTCTGGAAACCCAGAAATACCCCCTGATTGACGATGTGATGATGTCGACCTTGAAGTCTGTCAGCAAAAACCGATCGCCGACAGTCTGTGCTGTTCACACCAGCATACTAGGCCTCGAGGAACGCTTCAATGAGGGTGTCCTCGTGTCCGTGCCATCGACAGAGCCGAAGACCTTTGGGCATACAACGTGGCTTGGGGAGCAAGCCCGGTGATGCGGCGCGGTTCCAGGGTCAACAATCGAGCCGGGGAACAAGCTACCCGAGTTTGGCGCATCTAGCGTCAACTTACATGCTGCTGTTACCGGCTATGATACCAGCGACGTGTGTGCCGTGACCTGGCTGGTCCAACGGATCGGCGTCTGGATTCTTGACCTCACCTTCGTTTGGCCATGCTGCGGTTATCGTCAGTTTCCCGATCGAAAAGGAAGATTTCGATTGAGAAATGATTTTCGATTGGGGACTTACACCCATCACCGACAAAGTCATATCCTCCCGCAACTTTGAAGCCATCACCGAAGTCACCCACCACGCTGCAACTGTCAGGAAACCCGCTTCACTGCGACTCACGATCAGGACTTACTGCCTAATGATTATACCAGATTCCTCTGTCGATGACTGCTACCTCGGAACCTTTCCGCCAAACACCGGCGGCATGCAGCTTGTCTACACCGGTCATATGGCGGACATCATAGTCAATAGACGTGGCATTCTCGCTGGAGGAAGCCAGAGGCGTGCTCAGGGCGAGCTTGAACTTTCTTCCCTGCCACGCTTGCTTGATAGGATCGAGCGCTTGTAGCGAGTCGATGTTTTCGACATCGGTCTCAACACAGCCGCACCAGTAAAGATGTCACTCGTGAATACCCGGACCACTTTCGCGCCGCACTGATTAGCGATCTCCTCGGCAATGACAGAGGCATCGGCTCCCTGGAGAGTATCAGCGGGTGTGCGGATAAGCTCTGCAAGACAACGCACCTGATTGAATTCGACGATGATGCGCTTCGGCTCAACTACTGTCTTTTTAGACGGCGGCTTCCGGGGCGTTATCGTCCGCCCGGCGCATCAGGAGACGATCACGGCCAGCTACGGCTCCGGTCACACCGGAAACCGCGAAGAAGAGACGCAATAGCTGCATCCTGATTGAACGCTGATTGAGAGAAGCCTAAGTTTCATTGGCACCCGTGATGTCTCCCTCAAGTCCTTCTGTCATTTACAAAGAAACGCCATCCTCGCGACTCATATCGCGCTTGTCTAATTTCGATACCCAGTACAACCGGACCGTTGTTGCATTAGACAATGCACAGCAATGCGATACATTGTTTGTATTTCGGTGCTGCGACCTTATTGAAAAATGGATTGCTGACTAGGGCGTTCAGTAACCCTCTTCGCATACCGATCCTGCTCCTATCTGTGCCTTTCAGGTCGTCACATCAACGCAACAAGTCAATAAGCGCTGCGAGGAGAATGAGCCTTGTCGCGCCTCTCTGCAATTCACTTACCGCCCCCTCCACTAATTGCAAGCCGATGTCGGCTCCATGGTACCCTTTTCTCGTGTCGGCATGGCCCGATTCACGACCAACTTTGCGATTGGGTCTAGTACGGCTCATGGCCAATGTAACCTTGTCATGAGCTTCTTCCTTCTTCTGCAGGAACGAGGTTGCCAAGCGGGAGCTGGCCAGGGCCCCGGAGCCGGGTGACAGCCGACGATGGACGAACCTTAGTTCCGCTTGCTGCTATTTCGGGGCTGTAACTTTTGTCGATTTTGCAAGACTCGATGCACATGCCGAATATCACACGATGAATCAATCAGTCGATCAAAATCCGTCTCTTTCTCTTGAGGTGATCTCCTTCATTGAAACATGGCATTTAAGGAGCACACAGACGGATCACAGGCGGATCACAGACGGACAACAGCAACCGTCAATTGCGAGATTTCGATGTACCGAAGTCCAAATCATCGTGCGGCGTTTTGTTCGGCTAAGACTGCTCTCCCCGCAACCCGTGACATGAACTAGAAGTTTGGTCTGAAACAGTCGACAGATCGGCTTATCATGCCGTCAGGCCAGATCATCAGACGTCAATGAATCTCCAGAGGCTTCTTGCGACACAATGGCGGAGTACCCAGCGGAAAACCCTTGAAGGCAATTTCAGTAAGAACCCTACCAACTCCCTTTCCTAAGCCATCGATATCGTTTCTTTCTTATGGTTTCCCAGTGTCTGTCAATCTTGAGATGAATCGACGATCTTCACCCGTCTGTCTGGTTGGCCCAGCGCCACCAATCACACAGCCTGCACGACAGAAACTCAACTTCAAGCCCACCTCCTTCCGCCGCGCCTCACCATCTCCTCAGGAGCAGACCTACAGAAGACGACAATAGAGACGAAGGTGGACGGCAGCTAGATGGAATTGGCTGGCTTGCATGTTGCCCCGGCCGAAGTTTGGGTTGATGTGCCTCATGTCTGGGATGAATGCTCGACAAAGTGTATCAGAAAGATTCCCAAGTGGTAGACATCGGCACGATTCACTTCGCCACCACTGAGAAAAATGATCGGCCAAGTTTCTTCCAGAATCTCGACTAAATCCCAGTTTCCTTTCAAAGCTTGTTAAACTCGCCGGCGGAAGTCTATCCTATACTCTCCCACCTCCTGACTGGAGTGGACCAAAGATACCCTACCGAAGGACGCTCTCCAACCTATCACAGTCAACTCTTCCGCGGCAACCTCAGATAGCAATCGCGCCCATCGACTACCGTCTTTGTGTTGGGCGTGGCGCTTTAGGGTTTCGAGACAAACGTTGCCCGCCGCACCATTCCCCCTGCGACTGTCCCCTCCTACGCACTTGCGGCCAGTAGGAACGTTGTCAGCAACACCTTTCGACGCTTCTCAACGGTCAAGAGCTCAAGCTTAATCCAACCAAGCACTTTGCGAGGGGGAAGATCTTCAGGGCGATCTAGGCACAAAGCAACACTAGATCCAGGAACCGTGCGCTACCGGTTCCCGAGAGCACCGGGGTCGTTGGCTTGACTGCCGAAGCCAACAACCCCAGGTTTGACTCTTGATCCGGATAAGCTTCCAGTCTGAATCGACGATGGGTAGCATTTGCCGATGAGGAACATGCCTAGTTGGCCCTCAACGATGCTTGTCGAACCAGTCAGTGCGGCTTCACCACCATCGACGTTTCAAACATTCTACGGGGCTCCGATTACGCGGTTCAGGTTTGCTAAATATCCCATCACACCTTGCTGATCCTTTTGATCGATACACCAACCTCCTTGGCAACTGACAAACCGGTTCGCCTTCCTAACCGCCAACCACTCCCATCATGACAAGCGCGCAATGAGTGAAGACGACCACAACAGCGCCGCGCCGCCCCCACCGGGGATGACTTCAAACTTCGAGAACCCTTCCGAGTCCCTCGTCCCACAGGTCCTCGTCGTTACTATCCTGCTCAACGTGCTAGCCATCATCTTCTGCGGTATTCGGCTCTACACCGCTCGCGTTGTCATACGTCGCCATCAGCTCAGCGACGATCTCATCTTTGTCGCACTTGTCTTTGCGACTGCTTACTCGGGCATGCAAATATACGAAACAACAAAAGGCGCTGGGCACCATATCTGGGATGTGTCCAGAGGGAACGCCATTGCGTTCCACAAGTTGAGCATGATGGACCTTGCCGCCTACAGCTTATCAATCCTGTTCACCAAAGTTTCGATCCTCGTCTTTTACCTTCGCTTCCCGCTCAAGAAAGCTGTGAGAATAGCGGTGTACATGGTCATGTTCGCAACGGTTGCGTACTCGGCAGCCGGTGCTCTCGGTTGGGTTTACCTCTGCACGCCAATGGCCAAGATCTGGGAGCCGGAAACACCAGGTACCTGCGTCGACCGAGCCATGTGGTGGCTGATGCTCTCCGTCTGCAACGTGGCCACCGACGTGGCCATCCTGCTCATTCCAATCTGGATCCTCTCGCCGCTTTCTCTTCGGCTGGTCAAGAAGATTGAGATGACGATATTCTTGATGGCCGGTGGATTGTAAGTCCAGACCCCAACCTTTACGGTTATTTCAACGTGTGGCTGGGAACGTTTGCTGACTGGTTGCGCTTAACTTAGCGTTCTCGGGCCAAGCGTAGCCCGCTTGGTTATGATCCCGATAGGCTTCACGAACAACGACTTCACCTGGACTGCATCGATCAGCATTATCTGGTGGTACGTACTCTGCAATCACGGGATGCACGCTGCCGTTGCTGACGAGATGATAGTGTCGTCGAAGCCAACGCCGGCATCATCTGCACTTGCCTACCCTTCTTGAAGCCATTCGTGAAGCACGTGTTCCCTAGCATTTCGAAGCAGCTAGCTCTGAACGACGAGCCAGACTCACCGACCGTCTTCGACAGAGCTGCAGCTTTGGCAAGCATACCGGCTGCGCCCAAGTCCATACGAAGGAAGAGCTTCGGGAGGCAGGCCGTGAAGGACGTGCCTGATGGCGATGTGCACACGGCACAGGACTGGCCCTTGAAGAGCGACGAACCCTTTGATTATGTGGAGGACCACCGTAAATCGCTGGACCGGATATCGTCGGATCGGAAGATGCCTCAGAAGCCTGTCGACGCGGCAGAGATGGTGTGACTGGTGGAATTAAGCATCGGATTGTCATGGTTCCGTAATATACCCAAGCAATTTTGATACAGTCAAAGAGCGTTTTCGTAATGACAGCTGCCGAGCCAAGCCCGCTGTGCTGCGCATCCCTCCATCAAACGCGACTGGCGATGTAAAGACAACGCCGTGGCGCCGATCGGGTCTGATTGTTTACTTACACTAAGGAGTTACCCAAAATGTGAGAATCTGAACATCCATGGATGGGAGCAGCACACCTGCCCCGTGCTGTCAACGGACTCTGTGTGTGTCTCGCGCGTATGTCCGGGTGTCCTTGAGGTGTCATCCACCCTTGACTCCGATTGAGCACGACGCCGTCGCAACGGATGACGGCACAACAAGCGCGAGACCAATGTTCAAGCTTAACGCTTCCAATACTTGCGAACCTAATCAGATGCTCAGCGCTATCGGTGGAAGAGCTCGGTTGAAGAGCTAGGTTAGGCTCGGAGATAACATGGTAATGGTTGATGCCAGCACGAAGGAACAAATAGCGCACCGATTAATAAGAAAGACCAGCATTGGAAACCAAGCTTCGTGAAGATCCCCACCGGCGCATCCTCCAGTGTGACATTAAGGCCAATCAATCTCGACGCAGGGAGATCACGGCCCCCATGTTTGTCGCCGCAGTGGACCTTCTCGGCGCCGATATTTTCTCAAGGGGTCCTCTCATCTCGTGACTCTCACGCCGAACGAGCTTCTTCCATTCGGCCTCGGCGCTTATGAGAGCGCCGCCCGCCGACTTTGTGGACCACCTCCTGAACTGAACCTCCTCCGCCAACAACAATCACACCGGACCCGCGCAAAGTCGCGACACGAGGCGAGATCTCACTGAGAGCCGCACACGCGGTGTGACTCGATTCGTTGGCTGGTCTTCTGTTCTCTGATCCGAGGACCCCCGGTCGGTGGGAATCGGTTCCCGAATCTTCGCAATCGTCCGTTGCTATCGCGATGGGAAAGGGGGTAACGGTCGGTGGGTGGACGGAGCCCACATTAACCTGGTCCGATGGAGATCACGGCGCCGACCTGGAACGTGGGACCGCTGACGCTTTTGATTCTGTTTTTTTTCTCCCGCCCCATTGTTCGATCTTTCTTCCCAATCTGCATTGTTTTCGGAGGGCTAGTTGTTTGGATACTTAATAGCGTCTGCCCCGTTTTGGATTTCGAGATCCGTTCCATCAGACGATACGTCGTCAGCATCGAGAAGCATCTACTTCACTCAGGACTCTTCTAATATCATACGACTATTTCTACTTGCCTTTCAGACGACTTAGGAGGGAGAAGCCACAGCAGAAATAGCAGAGATGTCGAAGCGAGACCATCTCTCGTCCCCAGCGGACTCCCAAATGACGGTCACAGACCCGCAACTATTCAACTCGGATCCAAAGGCCGAGCAAGGCCAAGACAGGACCGATTACTCCTCCGACGACCAGCACCCTTCCTCGTTGCAGCAGCCCGCCGACCCGGAGAAGGCCGTGAAGCCGGCGTATCCCGGAAGCGACGCCCCAGACGGCGGCCTGAAAGCATGGCTCGTCGTCCTCGGGGCCTGGTGTACGAGTTTCTGCAGTTTCGGATGGGTCAACAGTACGTCGCATCGCGTGTAACCTCGGTGTTGAGCCTCACAAATACTGACTTGACCGACGGAAAGGCGTCGGCGCCTTCCAGGAGTACTACCAGAATGATCTGCTGAAGGATTACTCGGCCAGCACCATTTCTTGGATCCCTTCGCTGCAGATCTTCTTCATGATGGCCATGGGTCCCATCATCGGCTTTCTCTACGACAGCTACGGCCCCCGCTGGCTACTCTTCGGCGGCACGATCCTGCACGTCTTCGGCTTGATGATGACGTCCCTCTCGACCCAGTACTGGCAAATCCTCCTCGCCCAGGGCATCTGCTCCGCCATCGGCGTCTCCGCCATCTTCCAGCCCGCGCTCAACACCATCATCGGCTGGTTCAACCTCAAGCGCGGCGCCGCGTTCGGACTCCTGTCGACCGGCTCCTCCATCGGCGGCATCGTCTTCCCGATCATGGTCACCCGCCTCATCAAGCAGGTCGGCTACGCCTGGGCGATGCGCACCTGCGCCTTCATGATCCTGGGTCTGCTCGTCGTCGCCAACCTCACCGTCAGGGCCTACCACCCCCCGCGCCCGCAAAAGGTCACCAGGGAGATGCTGCTCCGCCCCTTCAGGGAGTTCGAGTTCGTCATGGTCGTCCTCGGCTTCTTCTTCTTCACCTACGGCATCTTCGTCCCCATCAACTACATCCAGGTCCAGGCGCTCGCCGCCGGCATGTCGCCCGACCTGGCGCAGTACCTCGTCGCCATCCTCAACGCGGGCTCCCTCTTCGGCCGCATCTTCTCCGGGATCATGGGCGACAGGATCGGCAAGTACAACATCTTCGTCGTCGTGTGCTACCTGTCCGCCGTGTGGATCCTGGCCCTCTGGATCCCGGCCGACAGCGACGCTGCGCTGATCGCGTTTGCGGTGCTCTTCGGCTTCTGCTCCGGAGCGTACGTGTCGCTGATCGCGCCGCTGGTTGCTGCCATCTCGCCGTTCCAGGAGATCGGATTCCGATCGGGCATTACGTTCTTGACCAACTCCATTGGTGGTCTGACAACGAACCCTATCAACGGTGCGATCTTGGCGGGACCAAGCGGCTGGGTCGGAATCAAGGTGTTTTCTGGAGTGTTCTGTCTGGCAGGAACGACTTTCATTCTGATTGCGAGGATAAAGAGGACTGGCTGGAGGTTATTCGTTGCCTTCTAAACAGCAACTGGAGGAAGAAATGGGATTTCATGGTTCATAGAAAGCATTAGCATTGGCATTAGCATTGGCATTGGCACCAAAGACATCTGTCCTATCTGTATTTATACCCTCTGTACATAATTTTAACGACGCAACTACACTGCAAACGTCATAATCTCAAAAGATCCTGCATTTGTGAAACTCAAACTTTGCGAGGAAACAACTGCATCTTACTAGTCATTACATTCTTACTAGTGTGGTCTCTAACACTGCACGCCATCATGCCTTAGGACAAGCTGCTAGTCTGGAGCTGGCATACGCCAGCAACCAGATCAGGCTGAAGAATCTGGTCTTGCAGGATTGGGTTGCTGAAGAGGATGATGACTGCAGAACTTGCAGACTTGGCCGGTCGAAAGGGGTATTTTCATTCGTCCAAATAATACCGCCAGTCCAGACCCTGGAGGCATCCACTTAGATTGCTAAGACATAGCTGTACGTCTGCGGGCAGTCAGAAGACCAAAAAACCTACGTCTTTTCACATGGTGGAAAAGAAAAGCGAGATAGACCCCCTGCTTCTCCATGGGAAAGAATTGCTCCCATGGGCTGTGTTTCATACACCATCTGATTTTACTTCAGCATGGCCGACGAAACTGCCGAATTCTTTCGGTTCGCGGGCGTCCGTGAATACTGGACGGGTTATGATATCGACAGAACTTTCGAGATTGCAAAAGCCGATGACGACCACGAGTGGGTTCCAGAACAGACGAGAGAAAGGGTGCGAGCCTGGGCCAAGATGAAAACGATGCCCAGCCGACAGGAAACCAACATCAAAGGCCAACTTTACAAGCCAATCACCAACCCTTATGAAATCCGCGTTCTGGAAGTAAAGCCTGGGAAAATTGGCGAGAAGCTTCGGGGCACGCTTCAGCACTGTTCTATCGAGTACGTCGACCCGGTCTCAGCAACGCTGACTCGAGGGATTTGGTGATGGGTCTTGTGTGCCCGTCACGTTCGAACTCCGCATCGAAGACTGGAGGACCCCAGGTATAGCTAAGTGCCGTATACGAAATTGGCGTAGTTAAATCGCTCATGGAGAGTGCGTAGCGGGGGTTGAAGTTCAGTTCTTTCTTCGGCTGCATCTTCGCAAGGAGGATCGAGCAGTGGCGTTGTGGATTGACCAAATCTGCATCGACCAAGACAACGTCGAGGAGAAAGGGCGGCAGATACCCTTGATGTCAAGAATCTACCAGCGAGCCCTGAACACGGCCATTTGGCTCGGGGACGCCAGCGACGGGTCGGATGCCGCGATCCAGCTGCTGGAAGGGGTCAGCATCCGCCTGCAGTTCACGACCGAGGATGACATCGACCCGGCGGAATTCGAGAGAATCACTCTGCCAAAACCCGACTCGGACGACTGGAAAGCTCTCTGGGACCTCCTCTCGCGGCAGTGGTTTACGCGTGCCTGGATCATTCAGGAAGTCGTTCTTTCACGAGACCCGTGGATAGCCAGTGGCAATTCGCTTCTCGTTTGGGACAACCTCGCCAGCGCATGCATGCAGCTCGCGACTACCGGCATATCCGAATGGATGCGACGAGAGTTTGCCGGATCAAACCCGGCCGGCGACCGGGGAGATGTCTACCAGCTGGCGTGGCAACTCGATCAAATCAAGCAACGGTCCTGGATTCAAGAAAAGGACACCACAATCTTTTCATCACTTGTCCAAACCAGACGAGCCCAGTGCTATGACCCAAGAGATAAGGTATACGGGATGCTTGGGATGTGCGACGCAGGCCACCAGGCTGCTTTGAAGGTCAACTACGCCGATGACTTCACGGCTTCCCGGTTATACCACCTCGCCCTAGTGCATCACCTGTCGTTGGACTCTCGCTCGTGGGCCCTCACTGAGATTCTGGCGTCAGTTGACCACTGCTCGCCTCATCTTCCCTCCTGGGTGCCGGACTGGAGCAAGCCTCGTCAGACCGTCGCCTTCGGATACAACACGGCTTCGCAGGGCATCCACCGTGCCCATGGCAGGTTTGCACCGAAGATGTTGAAGATAGACGCAAAGGTTGACGCCGAGAAAGACAACGAGTTGCACGTGCGAGGTATCGTCGTTGACAACATCGCCAAACTCAGCGATGTTTTTGAGGATCCCGACCTCGCGTACGAAGATCCGGCTTCTAACAATAAGACCCTTCTGCGGTTTCTGGACTTCGTGTCTCAAATCGAGGCATACCCAACATCTCAGACGGTCTTCACTGCATTGTGGCATACTCTGGTGGCTGGTAAAAACGGTGCCGGGAGGTTGAAATGCCCAGACGCCTACCAGGAAATCATCAGTTTACTTTTGGATGCGTCGACTGGCATGTCACCCTCAATCCCAGGGCAGACGTATACCAAGAGGCAACAACGACCCAAGGGTAGGGGCAGACTGGAGTTGGAGAAGCTCAAAGAGCGCAAGTCGGGGTCTGTCGGGGAGACCTTCCAGGAGGTGCGTTCCGCCATGATCACCGCGGTGAAGAATCGCAGGCTGGGCATCACAGCCCAGGGATACCTGGCGCTCTTTCCTCGGCATGTCGGCGTTGGTGATCAGGTGTACGTGCTAGACGGATGTCATGTGCCTTTTGTGATGAGAAATGCCGACCATGGAAAGTTCACGCATATCGGGGAGTGCTATGTGTACGGTATTATGGATGGAGAAGCTATCGGAGAGGATACAATCCTGAAAGAAATGACTCTGGTGTAGGAATTGTGCTCCTTTCTCTGCCAAGATTCGAAGCGAGGCTTTGGACGGGATTGCATATCGGATAATTTCTTTCCTTCGATACTTGAGTACTAGCTTAGAGACTACCGAGAGTGGTTTGCGTAACGTTCATATTCACGACAATTCCTCGTTCTGACGAGAGTGACCTCATCTCAGCGTCCAGTGGCTTGGGGGTCACATATGCTTATGGCACAGCCCGCATTCTCTTAACCAAATCCTGACAGTTGGGGAGGTCGGCTAGACTTATATTTCGCCTGTAAGCGCAAAACGCTCGATTGATCAGCAGTCGGCCGACATTTATGCCGTGTACTAGAGGAGAGGGCGAAACAGCTTTCAATCCGTCCAAATAGTCACGGCCGGCTCCTCGAGATGTTTCCATGGTTCAAAACTGGAAAGGCACCTTTGCTATAAAGCCATAATTGGAATAGACCCTCTCATAGTTGTTTGCTCTTCCAAGAATCACAATAATTTTCATACGTTGACTGTAACAGACTTCCTTTTAATAGTCCTCTCAATTAACATGTCCCTCCGACAGTTGCTCAAATCAGCAAACGTGGCGGTATTCACCCTGACACATGCAGGCAGAGTCTCTTCGGTACCATCTATGCTCGGTGTAAGTACGACCTGCGACCATGCTTGCAAGAAGCTCATCTTACGTTTCTCCTCCTGGGAACAGACACAGAAAGCCTCGGACTTTTCTTTCTAGGAAGTTTCGTCCAACTTGGCGGCCAGCGGCGCCACCGTTGACGCCAGTCTTGTGTCCTCGCTTGTTGACGTAGTTACGCAGTTTAGAGACCAATTTCTCCCGTACTACAGCAGTAGCAACCAGACCTGGGATCCCACGCCCATAATTTTCGGACTTTGGATTGGCATCAATGACGTGGGGAAGTCATACACCAATGGGAACTCAACGGACCTCCATCCTCTGATCTTTGGTGAGTATGAATTGTCAAGAGAAAGTATCGTGATATATTGGATCTGGGCTGCCTATGGGCGAATCTGGTGGGTTGTTGTTCTTGTTGTGTGTATGTATGAGGGAAGAAGAGGAAGGAAGAGAAGGTGCTGAAGGTGCTGAAGTAGGCCCAGCCTACCCACGTGACGTAACATGAAGCGCTTCCCAAGAAAGTTAATGACGCCGGAGCCAGAAATAACTTGTCCCACACTGTACCACCGCTTGAGCGAATGCTGCGAACAACTTAGTTAAGTGCCCGTGATACCCGTATTTCATTTTGCAAAGACGGCCGTAGAGAATTGGAAGGGCGCGTCAGAGATCTTGTACGAGATTTTGGCAAAATCCATGAGGAAGCGACGATCTTTTTCTACAACACGTAAGGCCTCTTCGACGTGGTCGTTGACACTCCTGAACGATACCCCGATACAAGAACACTGCAGCATGTTACTCGGCGCATCGAGAGTATGTAAGTAACGATATTGAAACCAGCTCAATGAATGGCGACTTACTACTGAGTTCGAGTGGTACACCACAGTCGAATACCAAATGGGACAACTGCACGTATGCCGCCAAACAGTACGTGTGGATAAATAGTCTTCATCCGACATCTGCCGTTCACTCTCCCTTCGCCAAGCGTATTGCCATAACTCTTGCTTGGAGAAAGTGCTTGTTTGTTACGCGTGAATGGAAAAGTCTTAATATCCGGCATATCTCCTGTTGTGGCGCTCCCGGAGCTCTTCCGAAGCTCTCCGGCGCGTATCCCGCTCCTGCTCAGCTGCGCGCAGCCTCATTTCTAGCCCAATAGACGACGTAGACCTTTGATTCTCGTACCCGCCCGTGCGACACCAGTATATACAGAAAATTCCTCTTCCCGCAGTCATGGAATTAGTCGACGGCTAATCTTCGTCATAAAACACAAACGCCCGAACTTCAATGCTCATTCTCGGCTCACCGGCCCCTTCTGGAAGCTCAGTGTCTTTGAATGCGCAGTGCGGCACTCTTCTAGGCACTCCAGGCTTCTTGCTAGAGTCTACCTGCTTGAAAAAGAGGACGTCGTCGGTCTGCTGCTTGTCCTTGAAGTACCACTTGTGAGGCGAATCTGTTGGTGGCCGTACCTCGACCGCCTCTGTGTCGTGGTCCGGAAAGCGCACAGGCACGAAGACCAAGTCCGAATCGGGGATCGAACGAGCGTCAGACACCGCGAAAGGATCCCGAGTGATGGGACGGATAGGGCGCCACATCTACGGTATGTCAATTCACAGCAAAACCCCGCCTACAGGACGAACACTCACGTTGATGATCTGATAACGAGGCTTATTGAGCAATTCTGCCGCTTTGTCACCGAGCCACCTCTGGGCAACTCCCTCAGCAGCATTAAAGGATTGGTCCACGTGGACGCCATACAGAGGTGCTGGGCCCTTGGGACCCTCACCGTCCTTGGGTCCGCGACGGATAATGTGCGTCAAGATATGCACTTCCGAAGGTTTGGGACTACTTGTGTCAGCCGAAAGCTTAATGCGCTTGAACATGGCCAGGGGACGAGTCTTACAGATTTTTGGTTTCCGACAATACCCTCCAGCATAGCTTCTCCATCTCTGGGTAGTTGATGCGCTTGATCTCTTCATCATCATCCCAGTTCGTGACTTGACTCTCATGCTTGACGTAGTGAAATCCTTGGACGTCGAGAGTGAACTCATCCTCTTTACCGGTTATGTCGGTAATAGTGGTAGGGATGGCAACTTTGGGCTGAGGTTTTCCTGGCGTCGGACTGGTCGGGTCGAATTAGCTTCGAGGCGATGTCGAGCGCATCAGATAATCTTACCCCCCAATGATCATTGGCACCAAGGGAACACCCGGGTCATCGAAGTAATTGATTGTCGTCTGCACTTGTCTTCCTGGTGCCATTTTGAGATCGATCTCACCCTGTGGCCAGTTAATCTTTCGACACTCTAATAAATTGTCCAAATGCAACTGTACATGAAAGCGGGCGACACTGCTGTTATGGAAATGCTGGAATTATTTGATTGGGGTTTCTGTGTTATGGATCAGCTTCATCACGAGTCAGGCTCTAGACATGGCTACCCCGGCCGTGCCACATTGAACTTGCATTGATCTCCATATCAACGCGGCGATCAAAAAGAGGAGCAAACAGATGGGCTCAGCACCCGAAAAGCACAGGAGGTAGGGGCTGCATTACGCGCGAGAAAAAGGCGAAAAGATTCTTTCTGATCAGCAAGCTGGAGATGAACTGGTACGCGGATGCTAAGATCCAAGGCACTCGGGCAACTACCAAAAGCTTGCTTCCCCATTTTCATTTTCTTCTGAATGCCGGCGTGAAAACTGCTGGCCGCTGCAATGGAAGTGGATCTAGCTTCTTGCGGAAGGTATTCATGAGTCGCGCAGCTTTCTCATCGTAACGTGAATTGTTCTCGTCATCTTATCTGTCGCTGATCTGCATCGAGTTTATCTGTTGATGATTCTTGTACAAGGCCTTCCTTGCAACACACTACGTATCGGGTTTGCCCCGTCCCCGATTCTCCTCATCACACAGCTTTTATTGGGTCAAATAAACGAAAATCAGCTTGAGGCTGAAGAGCTGATTTCCCGACGACTGATATCGATTTGGTTTTCTGAGATACTGGGGCTGAATTGTGCATAGTATGCTTGATACACAAACCAGAAAAATGTGCTTGAATATGGCAACATCCTCTTCGTAAGGACTGCGAAGATGTTGTGATATTATCTAGATCGCCCAGAAAACAGATAGTTGGAATATGGTCAAATATTCACGCTCGGTTGGATAGTTTCAGAGGTACATCCTTGTTGCGAAGATAAGGCGCAATTGCTGCCTAGCAATTGCAGTTCCACTTTCGCAACAATCCTTCAATAGCAGAACAACTAACATGATCTTGAACGGCAACACTTCTGTGTTGTACCCGGGCACTTCTTGTCGTTGAAAGAGACAGCTTTTCGCAATAATAGAACTTGTACTGAATTTGTGGTTAGAGATCAAAATGTGAACTCTGATGAAAAGCGCTTGAATCTGCAACTCTTTAGTCTCTAGGAGGTCTTTCGCAGTATTGCGCGGATGACAGGGAAGCGGCCATGGCCCAAAGAATCAGCTTCATTGCGAAATCCATGACGTATTGAGTGAAAGTTTAGTGGCCGAGTTTGGGGGAAAAAATTCAGAATGACACAAATCGAAGAAACTACTCTGATCAGACGAAGCCAGTTGGATCTTTATAGAGCGAGATTGCAATTTTCACCCTCAATGAACATGCTACACTTCTTCTCGGAGCTGGGGCTTCGAGACACTGCTAATCTCTTATGGTTTTGGACACAGCTTCTGGACTGATAGCGGTGATGAACCATTAACCATAGCCAGTTGCGATTTGATATCGGAAGATGAAATAGTGACCGAATTGTTTCTAAACGTGGGCGTCTCAAATGGACGACTGGAGCTTTTCAGGTCACTTTTCACGTCATTGTGCTTGACCAAGATTCTTGTGCCGTCTTGGACTCGCAGCAAGTCGCGAAGCTGAGATCTAGGAAAATCTCATAATGGCTTTTCATACACAGCAGGCACTATAGTTGACCCTCAACGAGTTCTCTCATCTTCGTAAGTGATAGACGCACTACATAACAGCCGCTGAGGCCGGAGCCGCGTAGTTACTGTCTCGTCTAGAAGCACAGGAGCTTCTGTATGGAGAGTACACTTGTTTCATCCGCAGGTTATCTAATTGACATTGCCGCTCTTTACTGTTCCATATAGAAACACTCTTCAAGATGAAACCTCGCAACAATAAACTCAAATCAGCCGCAACTTCTCTCCACTCTCCACGCATAGCTCGTCTGTCAAGACATGTTTCGTACAACAAGATCGACGTAAACAGGACCAGTCCGCTTCGCTGTTCTGGCGGAAAGTTACAGCACCAACTCTTTTGAGGCAGTCGTCGTCGAGGCGCTCTACAAGAATGCTAACTCCAGAGTATTGAACATCCCCAATTTTCTCATCCTCTACCTAGGTACGTCATGTCTACCACGTCTTGACCCAGGCGATCGAATGTCAATTTTGAGGCTGCGAGCAGGACTAAATACGCTGAACCCTCCTTCGACGGCTTCACGTCAGGGTAGACTAGGATCGCTGCTTTTCCTTGATCGAATCCACCGACAGAGAATTCCCAGCGATGTTCTTCTGGCTGATCCCGTACTATGCCCCGGAAAATGTGGCCCTGAACAAGAAGCTCACTCGACTGGAGTTCTGAAGGTTTATCGGAATCCGTTCTTACTAAAGATGTAGCGTCGAGATTTGTTTGGGGGGGGGGCTTCGACGACGGGGTTTTTAGTGCAGGAGGTTCTAGTTCGAGGCTGAAGCTGATGTCAAGAGAACGCCAGGCAGAAGTCAAGCTGCAGAAAGCCGACAAGGGTTTAGATCTTGTGCACCAACATGTCTAGAAAGGTTTATGAATCAGAGCATCGATATTCACTTCATATTGAGAATCATGGATCCACGAAGACTGTAGATGCAAGACCTGATAAAAATGACTATATCTGGAACACCCCGGAATTTTCAAGTTTTACATTGTTCGGCCTTTAAATTCTAGGTGGATTTCGCCTGGATGCTACACGAATTGCTGTGTACTTGACCTTGTCAATCTACTCTTCTTCGAAAACATTCCGATAGGCCGGGCGGGAAGATCCAATTTCGGTCTCTTTAAACCTGGTTTCCTACTGCCGAATGACTGCGACGTATGCTGTTGTAGTGCAGAACGATCTTGCAAACTGCCTTGGTCCTTGCTATGAGTTTGAGCATTTTGCGAGCGCTTAATCCTCATGTTACCAGAGCCAACCAGGGAACCGTTCGTTTCGTGCATAATGCTATCGAAGTCGAGCTGCGCCCGGGCCCATAACAAATGTTCGTTATAGCCCTGCCGCGCATACGTGTAAAACGCCCGACTATACGCCTGGAGCGGTCGATTGGCCCCAGCCCGAACCTCCATGAACCCACACGCAGCGGGGAGCAACTCTTCGAGGCTGCGATGAGGCAGTCGGTGAAAGTCGTCCCAAATTCTCTTTTGTTTCTCGAGGTTGTTGAAACAACCGGTGCGGAATGCGTCCTAGTCGGCTGGTGCCTCGCTGACGTTTTGGTCAGGTTTCGGAGGAGTTGATCGAGGGCTTCAAAAGAAAGCCCTCCACGATGACTGTAATGTGTCACCGCGGCAATGAATTTCAACCCAAGCTCTTGCTTAGCACGCGGCTGTTCCATGATACTCTCCATACCAGCGTGGAAGAATGCCACAATGTTGGACGGTAGAACGTCTGCCAGCGGCGATAGTACTTCGTCTACCGATTGAATTTTATGCGAATTGCTCAGACGCAGGCGTGCGAGACTAACATTATTCTCAGACTGGCCCGCGATCATCTCCCTCAAGAGAGTGAGAGCCTCGTTATTTCGCTCCTGGCAGAGCTGAGTGCCTAGTTTCGAATGAGGAGGCTTATTTAAGTTGGAGCTTCCGAGCCCGAGATCTCCATGCTCCATCTCGAGGTCCCAGTCGATGAGCTTTTCAACGCAAGGGTTGTTGAGAGTAAGGTCTATCTCGATATGATCGTAAGGTTGAATAAAACCGCGGAGTCGCCACTTGATGTAAAGTTCAACATGTCAGCCTTATGCCACTCCCGGATTCCCAGTTGAACGACATTCAATTCGGCTACTGCCCACCTCCGGATGACTACTCCGGGGCAAACCTGGTGGTGGTGGGGGTCAATCGGTGCCGACTACACCGACACAGCAGCCGATATCACGGACAGCGGCAGCAAAGCCCGGAGGAGTATCCAAGGGAAGCAGAGGCAGACTTGGAAGGGCCAAGTCCTCAGGGATTAAGCCAAAATAGTCTTCATCCTCTGAGAGATATCGCTGAATGTTTCAGGGGATTTTCTTGGGTCAGTTCTGTAATTCGATACCAATCTTTGTTTGTAAATGAAACAAGCATACTCTTCTAAGCTGTAGCCAAAGTGGACATACTGCAAGACCCTCCAAGATCGCGGTGAATCGAAAGATTCTGAAAATGCGACCATTTCAGTATTTGATATTCACAGGGATCATCGCATTGGTGTGCTCGGCTGGGACTCAAGATAAGTATCCCATTGCTGTTGTTCGGCGGTTGGCTCAACCACCACCGTGACCGTGGTGGTCGGCGTGACCGTATTCGTTGAGGTTGCGACAACGGTCATGGTCTCTGTCAAGCCGAACCGCTTAGCAGTGAATATTGATCCATCATAGTCAGACGGGTTTGTTAGGGCGCAGGCCAAAGGAATATGCTTCCCGTTGATCACGGTCTCATCGGCTGCTAGACCCAGGGACTATGACCGGTAACGAGATAAGCGCAGAAGGAGTCGGAGTGGGAGTTACGGCGACCGGCGGAATAGGGAGTGATGGATCGGGATAGTCTACCGAGTAGGTTGGCTGGGGTTGAATAGTGACGCAGAAGTCGAGAAATGTAAAAGGGAAGGTAGCGTGATCAGGAGGAAGTGTGTATACAAAGGAAGATGGGGTGATGCTCTGTACGGGGTTGATCTGGTAAATGCGCTGTATCTGTCGACTACAATGTCAGGGGTTGAAGGCTAATGTTGGTTATGGTGAAGGCTGCGTTCACAGACGACAATATGTTCCTCTTCGCCAAGGTATTGGGCCATGAAGAAAAGATCCAAGCCCTGCTTCCAATAGCCATCGTTGCCAAAGGCGAGGTCTACCTTCCACAGTGTGCTGAAAAAGAGACAGGCTTCAACATTAAGCTATGCAGTCTCGGTTTTGTTGACAGGAGTACTGAAAGCATGCCTGGTTGCGGTATAGGGTCTGATGCTGCGTAGAAGGTACAAGTAATAGTGAAGGCTTCTTGTTTGGTTCCAGTGCGCATTTCCTGTATGACGGCCTATGGTGATATCGATTCAGTAAATTGTCAATCGACTGTGTTTGTGAGGGCATCTGTCATCACTCTGTATCTCAGGAAGGTTCACAATAAGGTGGGAGTGGTTGATGAGACTTGAAACTGCCTCTGTCAGCCTTCAAGTGTCACTTCTGCGCCCTGCCGTGTCATCTTGCCAAGACCTACACAAACCTACCTTGCCGGCTGTGGTAACATTGATGAATGCATCAATGAAGCCCAGATGATGTTTCCCCCCAACCTATTGTGCTTCCATGAACTTGTGACATCTTTCAAGTTCGAAAATCGTGCAAAAGTGATGTCTATATACGTATGGCCAGGATCCCGGTTCCGTGGTAGGTGAAATGAATGCGAGACAATTCTGCTTGTATTCGTTTTACCTGCGGCAGCCGGCGATCAGTGTCCGGCCTTTTTCTTTCCGTGACGAGAGACTCCGTGAACTTCTAAATCTCCCACGGGTTGCTCACGAAATGTTTGCCGAGTCTGGAGCATATATCCAGTTACTCTCTCATTATTCGACCGCGTCGGCGGCTTGAAAGCTCCGGTATGCTTGGACCAAACATATGCAAGTTAACACGTAGATGACTCCCCAAGCAACTTTATGGATAGCAAGTAGACGATAATGAGTATACCGCTCTCTTTGTCGTGGTCATATATACAAATCGCTCCGAAGCAGGATCTCGGTCGCTAAAACGCTACAAAAACCATCGGAAATCAGGGCTTCGAGGTCCATCGCCAAGCTTGGAGGTTGGCACGTCACTGGCGGTCATATTTACGCCTTGAGCGCGGTTCCTCCGCTTGTTATCCCACGTCATGAACAAACCCAGTGAAAGCGAGCAGATGATACCCGCCCCGCCGAAACAAGCCGTAGTAATCAGGGCCGGCGCGTACTTGGGTGCGTCAGGCTTGCGGAAGATGTTGCTGCTGACAAGACCCATCAAGTTCGCCAGAGGAACGCCAATGGACGTCAAGAGCACGCCTATCGCCTGTCAGCCCTCGAAGCACACACACAAAAGAAAAAAACCAAGGATCGGTTAATGGGCTTACGCTGATTCTCATTCACGACGTTGTTGTTGTACCACGTGGACAGGAGAACGCTGGGAGCAGAGGTACCCCAGGTCATCATGAAGCAGGCGTAGTATGCTAGCTTGATCTCGCGCTGCACGTCGTCGATTGCGGCGTAGATGACGAAGCCGATGCACGTCAGGGCAAACCCCAACGCGATGAAGGGAAATCGAAGACGACGCCAGTCGGAGAGGAAGGCCAAGATGAGAAGCACCACGGCACCGGTGACGTTTGGCGCAACGGTGTACAGGTTCGTCTTGACGGTGCTGTAGTTCAGGCGCTGGATGATCTGAGGCATGAAGAGGGAAACGCTCTGGAGGGGCACTCCGAGGCAGATCTCGATGGCCAGGAAACCGAACTATTACAACTATAGTCAGCGTTCACAGTTCGAGTGTTTTTCTTTTTGCTGCACAGCGACAATTGCTATGCAATGAGAGCGTCCCTACCGTAGTCGGGTGTCTGAATACTTTGGCACTCTCTCTGATGCTCATCTTCTCGCCGACGACGGAAGAACTGTCGACTCGAACTCGATGGAAGGCCAGCTCCTTCTCCTCGGTCGTCAAGAACTTAGCCTCCGCAGCGCTGCGAGGCAGATACCAGAAGGCAAAGATGGCGAAAAGAATGGTCGCAGTTGCTTCGATGATGAACAACCAGCGCCAGGGGTATAAGTTGGTGTTCTTGATTTGGAACACACCGAAGGCGAGAAGCCCCGAGAATGCGTTGGCCTAAAGCAAACACCTTAGCTGATGAAGGAGAGGAAGCAATTCGGCAGTGGGACATACGATGTTCGAAGCGGCATAGAAGACAGCCAAGCGGCGAGCTAGTTCACCGCGTCGATAGAACGTCGTCAGGTAGTAGATGACAAGCGGGAAGAAGGCGGATTCGCTCATCCCCAAGAACCTGGTCATGGTGGTCAAACACGCAACTTTTTCCCCAACGTCATCATCACGTTACTTACCACCTGAGGGCGAAGACACCGCTGAAGTTCTGCGCCGCAGCCATGAGCATTGTCATGCTGCCAAAGGTGAACATGAGAATGGGAAGAACGACCGCGGCGCCGAACTTTTTGCCGATCAGGGCGACGAATGGCGCGGCGGCAACGAATGGGACGAAGAAGATGCTGACAATCAGGTTGTATTCTCCATCTTTGAAATTGAGATCCTTGCTCATGCCAGCGGTCTCGGCATTTCCGATGTTGCCTTTATCGAGGGCATTGAAGAGGTCTTGGTATTCACGTTAGTGACATGCCGGCGACGAGGCGTGGGAATTTATTTTTTCTTTTTTCTTTTGGTGGAATAACGAGGCACTTCAGTCGTTGACGTACACATGACAGCAAGGACCGGCATCAGCCTGAAGTCCAGCTTGCGACACAAGCGTCGCTCTGCTTCCTTGTCGACCACATGGACCTCGTCGCCGTAGATGTCGCCCTTCGCAGCGTCGATGTCGTGCCCATCCGTAGAACCCTCTCGGACTGAACCCTGACGGACGGCCGCGTGGGTGATCTTGTTGTCGGCCTGATCCTCCATGTTTGAACCAATCCGTCTCGAAGCAGACTACCCTATTTCAACGGAGGCCGAGGCTTATTCGTCGCGCGGGGGATTCGTGTGATGGAGGGGAACTACGTTTGGACGACGGCGCAGGGAAGCGTAGAGTAGATAAAGTCGCCTCGGGTTGACTGAGTGGCAGGCTTATCGCCTCATCGTAAATACTACCGCATCTTATCATGTCGGCTACACGGACAGGATTTCTCGGCGGCTTTGCGCGGTGAAGTTGGGGTAATGCATGGACAACCAGAGATAAGGGCGATACTTGGGGTGGATCTGGACTCCAAGTCGTCCCAGAATAATATCTTGTTCTCCGACGAATGGGCTGGCCCAACACAACCCCGGGTTCCCCTGGTCTTTAAGCTCTGACCCGTCTGCTATGGAGCCGGTGGTGATCAACGCCTTCTGAAGGTCGCTTGAATGGCTGACAGCATTAGGGATAACCAAACGGAATCGGGCCCTGTACAGGAAGGATTTCAGTCCATGTTAGCACCACCGTACACGAGTAGTAATACATGTTCGCGTGTTCTGGAACGTTTCCTCTTCATTGGCGACTGAATTTCGGCTGACATCCTGCACTCAACCACGATTTTCGGCCTGCCGTTCATGTCTCAGTTGCCGTAGTACAATGCTTGTGGAATTACCCGGCGAAGCCCTATCAGTCCGGCACTCAGGACCTGTGGGGACCCGAATCCGAAGAGGTCGGGGTCTTTTCGTGGGGGTCAGCGCGGACAAACTAATTCGACACCACGTTTCTTCCTGGCAACAGCTAAGCCTTCATCAAACGTTACTTCGGAATCATCTCTCCTTCGCAGTCGATTCTCATTTTCTCCACTTGTGCCAACTCCAAAGAGTCAACGGTGGACGAGCGCTATCACTGGAAGGGAATGGAGATGATAGGGCGATCACACCTACTAGTCTCTTCCGCGGGAAGTATCTCAGTTCCGATAACGGAGTTTTGTCCGAGTTCGAGCCGCGAGAGAGGGATTGGAGGTCAAAGCAATAGGACTATTTACACCAGAACAAGTTGTTTTCGGTCCTCAAGTGACATATGGATGCCTGTGATCCCGACACCTTCATGTTGCTCCACCAAATATAACCCTTGCATCACACACCATCTTTAGATCACCGACCAAGATGTCCTCCGTCAAGACCCCAGTGCTGACCGATAAGGCCCCTAAACCTCTTCCGGGCATCTACAGCCAAGCCATCATCGCAAATGGCATGGTCTTCTGCTCCGGGGCCGTCCCAATGGACCCCGAAACCATGCAGGTCATTGACGGCGACGTCAAGGCTCACACCGTACGTGCATCGGCCCTGGCTGTCTTCCAGCGTACCGGCCAAAGCTAACCTGTGTCACAGCACCAATGCATCAAGAACCTGACGGCCATCTTGGAAGGCGCCGGTACCACCATCGATAAGGTCGTCAAGGTCAACGTCTTCCTCGCTAACATGGACGACTTTGCTGCAATGAACGAGGTTTACTGCACGTACTGGGGCGATGTGAAGCCTTCGAGAACGTGAGTTAACGGGAGTCCGCTTCAAAACCCCACGCTGACGGAGTGATTTTTAGCTGTGTGGCTGTAAAGACCCTGCCACTCAACGTTGATGTTGAGATTGAGTGTATTGCTGTTTTGTAAAGGTTCCCACGGCTGAATACAAGAAGGATAACCCATCTAATCAAACGTGAAAAAGTCATTCCGGTTGTATACATTTTGCGCTGCCAAAGAGTGATAATGAAGACCTCTGACATGTACTTACGTAGCAACTCGTAAGAAGTTTATTGATGAGTCCCCAGCAACTCCAAAGGGGAAAGGGGGAAAAACCCCCCACAAGAATTGCTTATTTGTCCACTCGGGAAATGGTGCGTTCATACTTGACGTTGTAGGATCACGTCTACTCTCTACCACAGAAGTCTTTTGGTGCTTAGATCTAGTTCAAAGGGTCTTTTCTAGCATCTGTTTTTTTCAGCATTTAGAGCAGTTCGATCAATTTGTCAACGAACAGCGTGATAGCCCTCCTGCCATCCTCCAATGCCTCGTCCATGGCGATGAAAGGGTGCGGCTGGCCCTTCATGACGTGCAAGTCGACCGCAACCCCGGCGTCGGCCAACTTCTTGCCAAGAGCTTCACCCTCGCTTCGCAGCACATCCAGTTCACCAACGACGATACTAGCGGGAGGGAGCTTCGACCAGTCACCCTCCCACAGTAAAGGGCTCGCCTCGGGATGCGCCCAGTCTTCTCGCCTGGGCAGATAGTGGTAACGGTACCACATCATCTTCTCCGCGGGTAACGCGGGGGTGAACTCGTTTTCCCTCCAGGACGCGTGCTCCGGCCTAGAGGACTCGACGACAGCGGTGTTATCCGCCACGGGCACGGAGAGTAGCTGGACCGCTATGCGCGGTATGTCGCTGCGGGCAGTGGCTCGCTGGCAAAGAACCAGAGTCAGGTTTGCGCCGGCGGATGAGCCGCTGAGGGCGATGCGGGACGTGTCGAGGTCGAGCTTCTCGGCTCCGGCGGAGATCGCCCAGAGGAGAGACTCCCAGCAGTCGTCGACCGCTGCGGGGAATGGATCTTCTGGCGCAAGCCTTGTGTGTACGCATGTCAGGAACTGCTCGGGCAACGGGAAGGATGGGGGTGGGTGGCTTGCCGGTAGTCCACACAAAGGGTCACGCATTTCGCCCGGTTACTCAGATTCGTGGCGATGACGTTCTCGGTGTCGATGTTCCCCAACACCCAGCCGCCGCCGTGAAACCAGATGCAGAGCGGCCATCCTTTCCCGGGCCTGTCTCCCAGCGGCGTGAAGGCACGAACTAAGATCTCCGGGCCATTCGTCTCTTTTCTCGGAATCTGGAAGTCGTGGGTGCTTGCGACCTCCAGCTTGGGACCGGCACCGGGGATGAGGGTTCCGCTGGCGCGAGACGCCGATATGGGCTGGTGATGAACGACCTGCTTGTCGTAGACGTGTTTGTTGTAGAAGTCCTTGTACTCCGGGTTGATTCTGTCGAGAACCGAAGGGTGCAAGGGATACGGTGGCTCAGGCATGATGGGGGCTAGAGAGAGGGGGTGGGTTTGCAAAGCGAGTTGTGGCTTAGGGGTCAGATCGGGTTGGTTCGGTTGATCCTGGTGGTGTGTACCTCGCAGGCTCTTTGGGTATTTCGTCTCTTTCTATCCATGGATGTGACAAGACGAAGCGAAGCTATTGATGTTTACGGCTGCAGACGGGCAGCACTCCGGTAAGCGGATGACCCAGTTGGCCGATAACGGTGTCGGAGCGGAACAGTGACCCCCACGTAGACCGCATTTGAACCACTGAAGCATAAGCGTTATCTGAGCGGAGAAAGCAAAACTAAACTGATATTGAGGTATGCAAGGTTGCATGCATCCATACCGAGAACTAGGTCAAGGTGCATGGAAGACCCCGCATAATACACCTAGCAGAATTCTTGTCGATGTGCCATTATGATTTGTCTAGTTGGCATCCACAGCTTACGAGATGGGCACTTGTAAGCCTGCATTTTGCGGGGAGCAAGGATTCATTTTTACGTACTCATAACAAGGTCGCGTTTCGATCATGGCTCGAAAGACAATGGATTCAGGAATGAGTTCCCCTGAAGCAGTGCACGACTGTCATAGTATACTTCCTTCTGCATCTTAGGCGAAAAGGAATTTGCAGAGCCTGAAGGCATGCGGCGCCTAGATGAAAGGGAGCCCCAGTCTAAACGCATGGATGGTTCATCCCGACTTTAGCTACTGACTCGACGCGCTGGAGAAGGAAAGCTGCAGTCTCGACCACAGGTGACAAGGTTGGAACCAACTGCTCGGCAGGAGATGGAGTTTGACAGTCAAGGCTCGGCAGACACAAAGTATCCTGCATGTCATAGCTGTACCATGATTTAGAGTCACGATCTGTCGCTGGAATGCATCGACAATGTCAGGACTTTAACGGAAACGTGTGCGCGCTGGGCCGGTGGACACCACCGTCAAGGCATGTACGAATCCAGGATCCAACGCAACTTCCCACTTCTCTGCCTTTCGTATGAGCTCAGTTCATAACGGTTCTGCGGCTCAACAGTGCATTGACACGGTGGACGCGACAAGTAAATGGTTATTGGCTGGCATTTAGCATGTGTTGCTTCTCCAAATAGGAGAATGCCTTGGACAAGCTGTCGGGTGCTGATGTTTGAGTTGCCTGAACGGAATCCTTATGTCCCCAGTAGCAACAAGATTGGCTCGATTTGTCGAGGATTTTGTCGCGGCGTTGAGGAGTCTCGGAAACAATTCCCATGCAGTGGCGTCGAACAATTCAGGCAGGCGATTATCGTCCGGTCCCGGTCGCGTCTCGCATGTCAGGTAGTAAGTAACTCAAGCCGAGAATAGCCGTCGTGGGCATCAATTGTTGGGATGCGGTCTCTATACCCTCCGAGACTCCTAGTCCATTGAACGTTCGATCACACTTCGTATCGGTCGCAATCGCACATCGAGTTCCAATCATTGTTTGTCTTCCACCACCCCTTAGTCCACGTCAACACCACGCTTTCGCAAGTCGGCCTTGGCCTCCTCGATCTCCGCCACCAACTCCCTGTGCGCCTCAGGGACGTCGTTGAAGGTCATGACATTGTATCCGAGTCGGGCGAGGAGGTAGGCACCAAACGAGACGAGGACCCAGAAGGGAAGCTGCAAACGCCTCTATTAGCCAGTTGTCCTTTTCGCGCGGGTAGCCGCAAGGGTTGAGTGCCGACATCAGCTCGACGGCAGGGAGGTACGCACGACGGGGATGATCTGCTCCTTGATCTTGACAGGAACGGGGACGAGTTCGAGGTAGAGCGCGAGGTAGAGCTGGATTATCGCAACGGGTCAGTCAGGTTTCCCCCGAAAGTCGAAGTGGGATGAGAAGGGAGGGGTCGTACCGAGCTCACGAGGAGCGCAAGGGAGATGGTCTGCTGGGCACGGGTCATGGTTGCCCGTTGATGGTAACGAGGAGCGAAATTTGCGAAGTCTTCGATTGTTGGACTCGCGTGGAGATTCGGGTGCGATAAGAGAATGGCTGGGAGCTGAAGTTCGTCGCGATCCTGGATTCTGCCGGTTTGTCGGTTTGGGAAAAGGAGCTGTCCCAAAACTACAGTGGAGCTTTGTATGACTAAGCCAAGCTCGGGCCTCTTGGGGACGTATCTCTTACTATGAGTGTCCTCTCACTCACACTCACCCACCTTCTCATGAATTACTTCGCCTTGGTCAGTCAATGAGATGACTTTTTGCATGTCCATCAATCATGGTCTGATTACAACCCATGAATTCATTTTTCATACAACTGTCTCCTTTTTTAAAAAAAAAAAAAATCCGAACGTGTCATAAAGCTGGATGATCTCTCCCGCGGCTCACTGGCTCTGGTCCATTGTGACTGAACCTCGTCTGGCGACACAAACGGCTCATAAAATTGAAGCGCGTTTCTCAGGTCATCATCAGGATATGTTCAATTCTCACCCGAAACTATGTTCTCAAGAAAAGGACCGACATTGGCAACACGCCATCAGCCATTGCGCTCCTTGGGGCTATCGACACCCGGCTTACCCTGCAACTCGATCGCGTCAACGATATAGTTCGCACTCAAGAACCCATCACCGAAGGTTCCAACAACACCCAGAGTCAAGGTGTTCGTGCCTTGCTTGAGCGCGCTGGCCGGCACATCCCAAGTGTACACCTCTCCGTAACCACGGTACGCTCCTCGGGTTACACCACGAGAGTTGATCGGCGTCTGGTCAGGCGCGTCAGCAAGTTCTCCCGCCTCTGCGATGCATCATCGTTTACTTACCGGAGGCGCTGGTTTCTTCGCCTGCCATTCGTTAATCATCGCACTTGGCCGGCCGCTCTTGAACGAAAGCGTCGTCCCAACCCTCAGGACCACGCCGTCCAGCTGGTCAGCCGCTAGATCGAAATTGACCGTCGCAACACCGCCAGTCTTTGCGAACAAGGCCATGGGGAACTCCTTCGCCGATGACTTGCCGACGGTGTACGTTCCTCCCCAGCTCTCCATACGCACGTCGGACGGGTGCATCCGCTCAATCTTGTCGCCGTTCTTGAGTTCCATGGGCCGCCCGTCAAACTCGCCAATTCGCCAGATGACTGACGGTTCTGACTCCATTGACGCCACGTTCTTTTTCTTGACCTTCTCGCCGGCATTGACCGTGACTTGATCCTGCGAGACAGGAAACTCGTTGCGATAAACCTTCATGGTGTACGTCCCCGGCTTCATGAGCGGCGAGGTGAATTTGCCATCCGAGGCCTTTATCCAGTACTGAGCGTCCGAGTTGTACCAATGGACCACGGTATCGAAGTTGCCAGCCACTCCCGACGCTGTCCCGGATACACTGCCACGGCCGCTATTGGGGACGTAGCCCTCGATTCCGAGGGTATCGAAGAAGCTCGTGTCCAGGTCAGCTGCTGGTTGAGAACCGGTCCTGGCATCACTGTCAGTGAGATGGCTGGACGTTGTAATATCTGCCTCTTACGTGAATCGCATTGCGTAAGGTCCCAAGAGGCCGAATCGCCATGGCTCAGTTCGAACGTGGTCGCTGTTCATGTACCAGTAAAGCTCTTGGTCCCCCGCGCTCAGCGAGTTGACGTCTCTCATGAAAGGCCCGCCAGACGAGTGCTCGTAGGCATTGCCGGGCATTACCATCCAAACACCGATGTTCTGTAGTCCCCAGTCAGCACTCTCACCTGACCATTCAACAAGGTAGCTCACGTTTCCTGTCACGCCATGGACCTTGTCCTCGATGAAACGGTCGGAAGTGTACCTGTCCAAAGTGGGTAAGCCAGGGGGAACTCGTCAAGACTTCCACAAGGGACTGCTCTCACATTTTACACCTGGTCGTACCGTCGGGGCATCTGTACGTGTCATTTCCTTCAAAGACTGTGCAACCGTCGACATTGGCGACGTTGCCATGCCATCCTGTCGGAACTGCAGAGCGTTTCAAGCGAGCCACCCAACGCAGTTCTCCTGAGTCGATCTTGCCGGTGATATAGGTCGCCATGTAAATGGTGGGGTCACCGGGTTTGGCGACGTAGTAGTGGGTTATGGGCAGTGAGCCAGCCTTGACAGTAAACTTGACGAGGCCGTTCACAGTCTCGGCCGTAACGGCCGAGTTGCCGAGACCGGAGTTGATCTGTGACTTTTTTTTGGTCTCTTGGTATTGGACGTCGTTATAAATTAGACTCGTTATGTCGCCATTTGCTCTGCAGGTATCGTCAAGCAGTCTCCCAACTAAGTGTTCCAGAGTGAGCCATACTTGTCGACCTCGAACACCAGCCCCCCCTTCGTGTCGACCTTGTAAGTAGTGCTGCCCGTCGTTAGACCAAAGGCGGCTTCGGCGGTGGCCCAGAAAAACGCCAAGGCGGCGAGGAAGCGGATGTGATGCATCGCCATGTCAAATGCACAAGATCTCCCCTTTCGATTCACGTCGACTAGATCCCGTCGAAATTTGCAAATCGAACCCGACAACACTTCTCTGAAGTGAACCGGCGCTCTTACAACTACTTACGTGCTACGCATCAGCTTCCTCGTCATCAAGTTTCGCCGAGCGGAGGCACATCCGTTTTCCCGTCTTCTAGACTTACCGAAAACTTAAATTGATGCCTACACAAAAGCAAGCGTCTTCGCTACACCCCTCACTTCGTTCCAAACCTTCCGTGACCTCCCTACCCTGGAAGCCCCACGAACCGTGGTGGTATGGAGTGGCTGGTGGTTCACGACGCGATTAGCTTGAACCATGGTCGCATTCAACATTTACATGCAACGTCCTTGCGACAATATGCATTCGGCTAAATTAGGACCGAATGAACTTGTTTGAGTAGCGCAAATTTGAACGACGATAGCTGTTTCGCGGAAAGTTACGCAGCTTGCCGGGAATGATTGCTACACTCAAATCTTGGACTTCGTCTTTCCCGTCTCGGTCTCCAGACGGAACAGCTTCGTCAGCTGCCGTATGGCCAAGTCAAGCAACACATCCTCGCTGCCTCCAGGGATTCTGGCGCCGGGAACCTCGCGGTAAATTTCTGCGAGAACTCTTGTAAGCAGTTTCCACCGGAAAGGCCTGGGGACCACTTTACTCACTCTCGGCAATCTCTCCCTTCCCGGATCGCGTGTACCCGTTGCCTCCAAACAGCAGGACGGCGCATCTGGCGCACTCGTCGAGAACGATCCCGGCATTGGCTTTGCACAAGGCGGCCAACCCACCCAGTTCCTCGTCCGCCACGTGCTTGGGCATCTTGGACAACTGGTACGCGAAGGACTCGACCCAGGCGTACTGCGACTCGAGCAGGGCGCCGCACTTGGCGAGCCGGTGACGGACGACTGGCTGCTCGATGAGCGTCTGGGAGGAGAGCCGTCAGCACCACCCGCACCTGATCGGAGGACGTCGGAGGCGTCTCTCACCTTGTTGAAAGCCTGGCGCTGAAGGCAGTACTCAAAGGCGGCGCTCAGCGCAACTCTTGCTTGTCTCGTTACACCGACCGCGATGAGCATGCGCTCGTGGTTGAAGTTACGCATGATGTACTTCATGCCTTCATTCTCACGGCCGATCAGGTTCTCACGCGGCACCCGGACGTCGTCGAGTTCGATATAAGATGTACCGGCACTGATCTGCCCAGCAACCTTGAGGCGCCTTCTACTCACCCCAGCCTGGTCTTTCAGCGGCACCACAAGAAGGGAGATGCCCTTCCCTCCGGAGCCTTCACCACCGGTGCGAACCGCCATCGTTGCAAAATCAGACATGATTCCGTTGGTGATCCACTTCTTGGAACCGTTGATGATGTATTCGTCGCCTTTTAGCTCGGCGGTTGTGGCGATGTTGGCGACGTCAGACCCGGCGCTGCGGCCGGTGAACAATACGTGTCAGCAACCAGCGCCAGCTGCCGGTGACATATGGTCAACTTACTCCGGCTCCGTAATCGCAATACAGGTTCTCTTGCGACCAAGCAAAAGTTCCGGGAGGTACTTCTCCTGCAACTGGGAGTCGGCATAGTGCAGCAACGGTGGAACACCGAACGCGATGCCTGTGTAGATGGCGCCCGGTGGTCCTGTGAGTCCAGAACGACTCATCTGTGATTTGACGTCTCAGCTCCGTGGTCTGCTGCGAGTAATCTGCAACTCCTCACCTCATCGGAGTAAATCAGGGTGTGCACGGAATCCCACTCTTCTATCGGTACTCCGCCCGGCATGTGGGTGATGCCGAGCTTCCGCAGCCATTCCAGAGGCAGAGGCGCCGGAAGCGCTGGCAGAATGAAATTTCCCTGCGCGAACTTCTCGAACAGGTCGGCCGGTACTTCCTCTGCCGTCTCCCAGTCGAGGGCATGCTTGAGCAGGTTCTCGTCGACGAACTTGCGACAAGCAGCTTGGAACCGTCGGTGCGAGTCTTTGAAGATGGGTGAAGGCGAGCCCCTCAGCCAGGGCGGGTCTGCGAAAGGAACGCGGGACATGGCGGTAGAAATCCTGACTTTCGAACCTCCCTGATGTGAAGATAATGTAATGAAAATGTCTTACGTTCCCGAGAAAAACGATGCTGTGCAATCAGCCGGGTCTCTTTGGGATTACTCCAATAGCCTGACCGTACCTCGGCATCTTGAGTGCGGGGGATGGGGCTATCGGTTGGCTCTCGGCCCGAAGCGCTGCCTCACACAATCCCGGGCAGTCCGGAGTGACCCCGGAACCCCACACGTCGGTCCGCCGGGCAGGTACGCTTCGATGGGCTTCAAATACCCTCAGCGGATCCGCTGAGAGCGGCGCCGAAGCGGCCCGAGCGCGGCCCAGCCACCGCGCACCGCGCAGCGAGCCCCTATTTTAGACAAACGCGCGCGCCCCACCTTGCTAACTAGTGGCCTCTTAAGTCTTTTAACTTTTATAGCCTACTCAGTTTAGGTAGTAGTCTAACTCTCGGCGAGGCTTTGCCGGCTGGTCTCCTAGGGCATCTGCCATGGCATCCGTGTTTCGGCGCCAGGTCCTTACATTTGTTACCCTCGATAGCGTACCAATGCTAGCAAGGGCAAAGGCACACACTTATAAACTTTCAGGGAGGATATTATAAACCAGGCAATATAATAAATTGACCTCGTTAATTTAACGCTACTTGTCGTGATAAGCCAAACCCCAGCGCATATGACCAGTAATCTTCGGACGGGATGCCGGCAATGGCGTTCGCAGCGCGGGCATGCCCGCGCTGGAAGTTCCAGTTGGACGGTCCTCAGGCGGGATGGCGGCCGAGAACACCTCCTCGTTCGAGTTGTTGGTAGCCGACCAACAACTTGATAATTGGCGCATTCACGCGTGGTTGTGCGCATTGCAGGCATGATCGGTTTCGTGAGACGATCTTCTGGGGAGATACAAACGGCATGATTACGGAACTGTTGCTCACAGACTCGAAGTGTGTTGTGCATAGTAGAGCACAAGATATGGGTTAATTTAAGTGGAAAAGTGCAATTCCCCCCCCCCCCCTTCCCTTTTTTTTTTTTCTGTGGCTGAACATGGCTCGGTGGCAAACGGCCTGTACCTCACCTTACCCCCCCGCAAAAGCTGACCTTACCCTCATCCACTTTTAAGTGCACAGACCAGTTATGTACCATTACAGCAACATGTTTAGAGCATGTTCAATACATGCCTTGAACATGTTTATAACATATCTAGAAAAACTTAAGAAAAAATATATTTTATAGGTTAGGGTGAAATAGGGGTTAGGTAGGGTTAGTAGGGTTAGTTTTAGGGGTTAGGGTTAGGTTAAGTTAGGGTTATATAAGGCATTATTTTATTTAGGATTCTTGAACATGTTCTGAACATGTTTGAGCTATGTTATGAGAGTACTTAGCTATGATGTGCACATGGATATATTCTGACTTTTCAGAGGTCGGCTGCCCCCCCTTAATTGGGTATAGTGAGGCGGCGCGACTGCCTAAGGCGGTTTAGTGTTGTGGAGGGGGGTAAGGTCAGCTTTTGCGGGGGGTTAAGGTGAGGTGTAAACCGCTTCTTGACGGGGGACTCGGGACGGACGTTCCACTGAAAGAGGATTAGGAAGGATCCCGACTTATCTATCGCCACGCTGCCGAGGTGGAGGGGGCCCAGGGATCGGTTCATCCAGGGGTTTGCGAGCAGGGCTTTTCCCAGGAGTTTCTTGAAGCTGGGACCCAGCTGCTGGGTTCCCGGCTGATCCGCACCCTTCCCCTTCCCGTCCGTCCTCTGCTTGCAACATCAATCGATTAGACCCTACCCAAACAACGTGGGGTGACGATTCAGCAAAGCCGAGGTCATCTCGCCCTTTGCCTGACCAAGTGAACTTTGAGTTTTGCTGTGTTTCGGTGCTTCCAACCTGTTCAGGGCCAGAACACCATCTTTTGCCAGCGGCCTCGGCAGATTCTCCGCTGATCTTTACTCGGCTACTCTAATGACACTCGGGTCTTCAAGTGTCGGTGCTCCCCCGACTTCACCAGCACTCGAAAGCACCCGAGCATCGCACGTAGAGACGTCAAGACCCGCCACTATAATGACGACGGCGACGCCTTCTCCGCCGAGAAGTTCGGCTCCGACGAGCGTCCAGTTCCTCCTGAACCCGACCGAGGATGAAGCCGTTGCGCCGCTACAGGTCGACGTGAGTCGCGCGGAACCCTTTCTGACCCCTGCACGTAAACACGACGTCCGCATGCTGACTCGACCTCGACCAAGCACGACGTCCGCCAAGACGACCGCGATTCGGCTTACGGCTCCGACGCCGGGTCAGCGCGCACGTCCTCCGTCACCTCGTCGATCTACCACTACCAATACGAAAACGGCAGACGCTACCACGCGTATCGCGAGGGGCAGTACGTCCTGCCCAACGACGACCAGGAGCAGGAGCGCCTCGATCTGCAGCACCACATCTGGCGTCTGCTGCTGGGCGGGCGGCTTCACACGGCCCCGCTGCCCGACCCCGCGCCCGCGGGCGAGGGAGCCGAGGCCATGAGGGTGCTCGACCTCGGTACCGGCACGGGCATATGGGCGATCGACCTGGCGGACGAGTTCCCCGCCGCCGAGGTGTTCGGGGTCGACCTGTCTCCCATCCAGCCCGAGTGGGTTCCGTCGAACTGCAGGTTCCACGTCGACGACTACGAGGACGAGTGGACCTACAGGCGGGACGAGAGGTTCGACTACGTCCACGGGCGCGCGCTGAGCGGGACTTCGTCGGATTGGCCGAGGTTTTACGACAGAGTCATGGGAGGGCTGAAACCCGGTGGCTGGGTGGAGATGCAGGAGTACGACGCGTGGATTTTCAGCGACGACGACAGCTATGATCGGGCGAGCTGGACCAAGGAATGGGTGACGAAACTGGACGAGGCGAGCAAGGCGTACGGAAAGCAGATAAACGTAGCCAGGTTTCATAAGCAGTGGATGATGGAGGCCGGGTTCGAACATGTTCAGGAATTGGTCTACAGGGTACGCATTCTCGTCATGAATTTGCTCACAAAACACTGACTTCCCTCCAGATACCCATTGGACCCTGGGCCAAGGACGCAGCTTTGAAAGAGCTTGGTCTTTACGAGCTTGCACACATGCAGATGTCAGTCGACTCGCATACTCCTGCCCTCTTTACTCGGGTCTTGAATTTCAGTCAAGATCAGGCAAAGGTTCTGATGGAAGGTGTCAAGCGCGAGTTCAGAAGCAAGGACTACAGACTTATTACAACCTACCGATTCATTACGGGAAGAAAGCCGCTGGCGTGATCAGAGGAAGCAAAAGGGCATTTTTCTTTCGCCATCAGACGCCACATTCCACGAAATATATGATCTTCCACGATGCCCAGAAGTCGGATTTTCGAACTGAGCTTAGAATCCTGTGGTTTGTATCAACTCGAAAGCGTCTACCTGGTTTTGATTCTCCCTCCGTTTCAGGATATTTCCAAACATATCACGAAATCCAAAGAGACTTAGACGATTTCACATCGCATCAAGCCTCAAACCATTATGGGTTGCTGTGAAAGGTTTGAAGTAACAACGCGAAAGACTCCTGGGACCCACCAGGTTAAAAACATTTCCAGACATTGAATTCGAAGCTGTTCACAGTTCACATATAATGTGAAGCGGTCGCTATAGTGGGACTAAAGCTATGTGGTCTCGAACTCTCAACAGGCTCTCTTCCTCGCTCAGCTGTCCCAGTCTGATCTCACAGCCAGTGCCCTTCTCAAAGGTAGCATGATCCATCATAGAAGTTGAAAGACAGGCAGCGCTCAGTACGGAACGAAGCGTCCAAGACCACAGGGATGGGGTACTTGAAGAGGTTGCAGAAGGTGTAGTCGGTGGTGGCGTAATGCTCAGTGCCAAATTGGACGGAGGCACATTCTGGTCTCGCATGGCAGGCGTCGGAACACTGCTTCGCGGTGCTGACACCCAGAGAAGTAATCAAACCGTAATCGAAATGACACCCAGGAGTTCCACTGCACGCAGCTTGGTAGACGCTGACACGTCCCGCGCCGCCACAGGTGTCTGCGCGGTTGCCAACGCAGGCCATGTCGCATCCGCTGGACGCCTTAGTATTGCCGTTGTCGATGGAGTTTCCGCAGAAGCATTCGGATCCGTATTCGAGACCGGCAAATTGCTTTTTTTTGAAAAGCCGGTTAGTGATTTCCAAAAGAAGAAAAAAAAAAAGGAAAAAAAGAAAAGAAGAAGGCGAGGAAAGCAAATTCACTTACATAGTTAAGGCTGGCGCATTGAGAAACGCACTGGGCGGCGCTGAAGTTGCCAAAGCTGGGCACTTTGTAGGAAAAGGCGCGCGTGGAGGGGCTGTCCGTGTAGCATCCCTTGGAAGACCAACCGTCGGGGATCAGACTGGGCCCCCTCTGGGGAGCGGAGCTCTTGTAGACGTTGATGGCAGCCCTGCCGCCGCAGAACTCGGTCTTGTCGGCGGTGCAGGCCATGTTGCAGGACTTGTCCGGGATCGGGGCGCCGCCGTTCTGTATGCCTGCGCCGCAGTAGCACTCCTGGCCGAACTCGAGACCGGCGTACTGGAAGCCCTGGTTGGCGCAGGCCGTGGTGCAGTCGCTGACCCTCACGTTGCCGGGAAGGCCGACGCGGGTGGTCAGGGTACGCGCCGAGGCTCGGTCGGAGTAGCACCCGATCGAGGAGAAGTCCCCGGAGGCGGCCAACACCGCGGGCGCCGAGTCGCCGTTCGTGAAGACGTTGATGCGCCCGCCGTTGCCGCAGACCTCGTCCTTGTTGCCGGTGCAAGGCATGCTGCAGTCGGTTTCGGCCGCCTTGAGCGCCGACGAGTCGAGAAGATATCCGCAGTAGCACTCCTTGCCCCATTCTACGCCCGCCAGGCCTGGAGATCGCAGTGGTAAGTTCGCTTGTCGCTTCGACAGACGAGATGCTACTCACCGTATCCTTTGCCGTCGCAGTACTCGATGCAAGTCTCCTGGGACAGGCCGTTGGCGTTATCGGGACACCAACTGTCGCCGACGAGGACTCTGCTCGACGGAGAGTCGGAGTAGCTTCACCAGCCCATGGTCAGTCAATTCTTGTTGAAAGCATCGAATTTGTGTGTGTGACGCTCCAGACTTACCATCCCATGTAGCTCCATTTCGAAGGTAGGGCATCGCAGATCCCGTTGATGGCCCGCTTTTGCACATCCCGCTGAACTGAAGTGCCGTGGCTGACAAGCTCGACAGACCGCTTGGTGACGTTGACAGCGATGGGGTTCACCGCGCCCGGTATGGGGAAAGAGTCATTCTGTGCTGACGCGACAGAGACGAGGGCAAGTCCCAAGACGGAGAGATACTCGTAGGCGTGCATGATGGCGAAGAGAGCGAAGATGAGGACTTCTGGGTCGAGGAGGCTTGGAAGACCGAAGGAAAGCTGTGGTTAGCGATGATGAAGGAAATTTTAGATGACGGGATACTGGAGATATTTGTACCAGAGAGTCCTGTACCCGTGGCGGCAAGACCATCACATAAGGTTGAGGAGACCTGCTCTGGGCCTCTCTGGTCTCTTTTGCGATTTGATGCGATGTTCTTAGTGTTTGCGACCCCCCAATCCTGCCACGATCAATGGAGCATCACGGTTCACCGGCACTCTCGAGCATCGCACTGTCGATGCTAAAGGCCAAGGAATTGTCTAGCTGACAGCCTTTTCGACCCAACTAGCATTCTAGGTCAACGTAAAGAGTTAAGCGAGGTCAGCAGCGTCGATAACGTGGTTCGAAGTCGACGCGGAGTCGTCTGTGCAACTTGCCGTGTTGGAAATGAGACCCAGGCCGTCGGCTTTGCGGCTGTAAACCCACCATCGTTCCATTAGCCGTTGCGGAAGTTGATCCGTGGCCGGTAGTTCGAGCTAGCGAATTTCACGGCTAGAGAAACCCAGCGTGGTGGTTCGTGGGGAAGCTTTTTCTATTTTCAGGGTGAAAGCCATTGTCTGTTCCGAACTTGAGTGATCCCCTGAAACGCCCCGCAGAGGGAAAGATGTAAACATCTAAATTGGGCTTCAAAACACAGAGCAAAGCCCGCTCAGTTCTGGTATCGACTTGGGCGAGGAAACACTGCGGCATCAAAGCGAGTATACAATCGAATAGAACATTGTCGCGGTGTATAGCATTACATACGAGCCTGCGACGGCTTGTCGAGGCTGTTTGAGCTAAGGCGAAGAGGTCCATATGATGCAAAGCCATGAACGATTGGAAGAGGTTAAGGCTTACATCTGTGTCTGCTTCACACAGTCCCTTCACCGCCCACAGGACAACCCAAATAGTTGATTGAAGCAAGGTCGTGTTTGCCCAGCTAGCCATATTTCCGCACCAACGTGCACTTGCGTCTGCTGCTAGCCGGAAGAACCCGCTGCGCATCAGGCTTTCATGCTCGAACGACGTTGGCACATGTTCGACTCGGGTTCTAGGCCTACGGATTCTCCATCTACTCGGTTACCGTGATCTAGTCATCAGTGTAATTGCTGTTCTTCATTTGTTGTTTACTATCTGATAATCTGTCGGGGTCGTCGTTCAGCGTTCTCCTTATGTCCGAATACATCGAGTTCAAGACTACTGCTACTGTGAGTGTATCTTCAGGTTTCCGAACTCAAATGCTTTTGTTATTCGATGTGAGGTATTTTCAGCTTGGATAATGAGCAATACAACGACAGGCATGCAGGGAGTTGAAGAGCTCAGCTCCGGGTGAAAAAAGATGGAACGCAAATTTTACGGCGCCAAATTCGAATCGCGGTTGAAAACAAAGGGGGGAAAAGGGGGGGAAAGGGGGAAAGGGGGGATGGGAAAGAGAAATTTCCCATGGCGGCTTCACCTACTTCCACAACTTGTCTGTCCTAAGCACGAACCGATTTCAACCCGAAACCACAAGTCAATAATGCTGATGAGTCATCAGGAGGCGCCTATCTCGTCTTAACCAAAGTTCAGCTGATAAGCGCCCCGACGACGCTTCCGGCCGATGCAGAAAGGAATGCAGAGAAGATGCATGGCGTAGTCGCACCGCATGCGGCTGTTCCCCCCCCAGCTTCCAACCACATTCAAACTCTCCATAGCGAAGGTTCCAACCTGAAGCTCCGAGCAAAATGTCCAGTACCTGCCGGTTTGCTATCATCGACGGCGTCGGTTTGCTGCTGAGGTGATCGCGGAAGCCATAGGTGAACGCCACAAGGCTTGTGGTCGTGTGTGACGGCGCCCAACAAGACGCCACCGTCGGCTGTGTCCAACCCCCCTTCTCCTCCCGCCCTCGTCGGATTCCGTCGACGCGACGAAGAGCTCATCCCCCTTCATCGCTCATCCTCGGGTCACGCAGTCGGCGACGGCAACACAACCAGCCGTGACCATGTCGAAATCCATATCTTCGAGCCCGCCCTCGGTGCAGGAGGTGGAGCTGGTGGACTTTGAACCGCCCGCCAGCTTCACGGACACGTACTTCTTCCCCGCCTTCGCGCAGCTGCAGTCCGAGCACCATCTGGGCCAGCCGATTTACGAAGACGGAGAGACCTGGTGCCTCTTGGCCGAGATCGACGCGGCGTCCACGTCGGCGGGGAATCCCTTCTGTCTGGTCTGCCGTGACAGAAACGGCGATAACTTCATCGTCGGGTTTGACTTGAGCAAGGGCTTGCGCTTCGCGCCGAGCCATTTCAAAGCCGGATACACCATTGCGATTGTGTACGCCAAGAGGGTCAACTTCGCGGACGGCACGAAGGGCATTCGCGTGGCGGATCTCTCGATATGTCATGTGAGTGCAACTGCCGATTGACACGGTGGAGCCGCAACGCGAATCTTATTAACTGTTTCTGTGCTCATCAACTTAGACATTTCCGTACAAACTCGATCGACTGATTGAAATGAATCAGACGTTATGTGATTATTGGGAGACGTTGGACGAAGAGGGTCGTACGAAAACGTGCTTCGCCTGTGAAAGGGAAGGGCGGGATCTGAAGGAGTGTGCCAACTGTCCGTGGTACTATTATTGTGATAGGGTGAGTCGTCGACTGCTCATGGTCTCAACGATTGGACTGTGGCTAAACCACTCACAGGATTGCCAAAAAGCTGGCGAGGAACGCAAAAGACATGGTCGAGATTGTGCAATCTTCAATGACCGCAACTTCTCTGCACTGTTGAAGATCAGCACCAGGGAAACCACAGAAGAGACACCGTTTGAATTCGTCAACTAGAGCTAGACGAGGAGATCCCAATTTTGGCCTTTTTCATGTAATCCTGTGCTGTAGACAGCATGAAAAGACTTCGACATCATACTCCGAGAAAATGACCCCAAATTACAAGTTGCTAGACTACGGTATGGTTTACGTTTACCATCAAATGCCCATGAGATGTTCGTCTTGTCAGTGTCCTGTTCTGAAACTTACTCTGGCTTCTGGCCGTACACAACGTAACTGAAACTGAGATTAGTGGCAGCCCGAAACTGGTTTCATGCACGGAACCTGAACACTTACATGGGCCAGTAGGAGTGAATGGCTGTGTTTTTCATGTCTTTCCTGACATCAGCCAGCAAGACATCGACGCTCTCCTTGGACCAGCCCAGGACGCGGGTATAAACCGCGACACTGAGAGCCTCCAAACCTGAGGTGATGTTTTCCAGCGTCCACAAGCCTAAGAATGTGGTTAGATCCATAGAAATCGCGCCAGAACTAACAGCCAGACTCACCGAGCTCCTTGTACTTCGGGTCCTTGGGCCACCGGTTCTGGGGCCATTTGAAAACAAATTGAGTAACGTTGACGAAGCCTGCCTCCTCCAGCTGCTTCTTATACAGCTTGGCTCCGTCAAACGACCTCCCGACGGCCTGCGTCCCCCTCAGCAGATCCCGGGACCAGCGGAACAACGACGTCTCTTCTCCCAGGGTCCCGTCGTCGGACGTGATCGGCGCGATGTCGGCGACCTCGATCCAGCCGCCGGGGTTCAGGTTCTCGTACGACTGCCGGAACATCTTCGGGAAGTCCGCGATCGCCGAGGTCATCATGCGGCTGTAGACGAAGTCGAACTTTTGCGAGAACGTCCACTCCTCCTCGACGTCGTCGATCTGGAAGCTGACGTTGGGCGGGACGAAGGCGGGCTGGATCGGCGAGAGGTCGATGCCGACGACGTGGGACTCGGGATACAGGTCGGCGAAGTCGGCGGCCCAGATGCCCGTCCCGGTGCCGATGTCGAGGACCCGCCGCGGCGGTCTGTCGGCGGGCAGGGGCGCGAGGAAGAGCCTGTCTTCGAAGGTGAGGAGGAAGAGGTGGTGCTGGAGGTCCAGCCGGTCCTTCTCGCGCTCGTCGTTGGGTATCAGGTAGGCGCCGTCCTTGTAGGCGTGGTAGGTGCGGCCGTTCTCCTCGCGGTACTTGAGGATGCTGCTGCGGAGGGACGCGGTGGACGACTGGACGTCGGTGCCGAGGGAGGAGTCGGCGTCGGAGTTGTCGGGATTGTCGTCGGCGGCGTCTGCGGCGGGGGCCGGGGCGGAGGTGGCCCGGGCCGACGCTGCCGCCGCCGGGTCGGCCTCGATGACGGCCGGGGGCGGATCCGTCGCTGGGGAACTCATCTCTGGCTTGTGGCTTCGAGGATGATCACGGCTGGTCACGGAGGGGTTGGCGAGGTGTGCGCAGGCGGCGGGCGCACCGTTGTGAAGAAGTCGTTGAAGGAGAAATGGGGGGGCATGGGGCAGACCACCTGTTTGTTGACCGGGCCAGTCCGAATGCGGTGTGCAATTCCGCGGAGGGGAATGCAAGGTGAAAGGTTGTGGCGCCCGTGACAACTGACTAGCGTGTTCGAGACTGGGATGAAGATTGGGCAGGACAGGACCGCACGCGCGGTTGAGGTATGCAAGAACTATTGGTATGAAGTTGGGCCCGCACAGGATTCGTCGCATGAGCGAGCAACTGGCGCTTGGAAAGGCGCTCAGTTGTGTTGGCGAGTCAGCCAGTCGCTTCGTGGAAGAGGTGGGATGATGCGCAACGGCGATGGTCTCTGAAGGGGGCAAGGCGTCATGCAGCAAAATGGCACAAAAACTCTGGGGGGTTAGGTTCCTCGGCCCCCATCCATCCTGCATGGCAATGTTTTTGGGTCAACGGGCAACGGGGCACCATGTGGCCAGGTGGATTGATCGCCCAGGTTGGCGATGACGGTATCCGGGTCGCTGGGCAGTTCGCGCATGGTGCACGCGGAGGAATGTTGATCATCCTTGCAGTCGCCAATGGTTCGTTGAGTGAGCTCGGCCGAAGACTTGAATAACCAGGGGCGGAAAATAGTTGAATCGAACATACATCAGATGGTCCAGAATCGCAATGACTTCCCACCGACCACCACCAACGCGAATTTCCAATCCCAAGTGAATCCACACAACCTCAGCTATACTGAGCCGCCACTCTTCCTCAGTGGATCTCGCTCTTGAGATTGGCGATCCGCTGTGATGACAGTGATGTTGATTAAGGTTGCTGAGATTTCTGAAAACCTCATATCCTGTGCTGATAGGCCATTGACGGAGGTTCTGATATATAATCACCAGATAGCTTAGGCTTTTGATAAAATACTGTCTTTCTTTCATTACTTGGAGTTGAAATGAGGTTAATGCTTCCAGGTTCCGGAGGAAGAAATTCTGCAGGAGATGTCATGGTAAAGGATCAAATTGCCAAGCTGTCTTGCTGTCAGCTGATGCTAGCCCATGAAGTCAGAAGCATACTAGAGAAGATTACCAACAAGAACGATCATGTTGTTTTCCAGCGTATGTACGAGTACAACTGACGTGATGTGTACATAGAGAACATTATTGCCAATGACAAGACTTTACCGCTCAGCACTTGCCGTGCCTAGGGTTGAAGATGTTGACACAACCCACGTCCAGTACACCGGCACCTTGAAAGCATCAAAACGTACACTTCCAGGTGTCGATAGAAGCCTGTTCATACACGCAGCTGAAGCAGGCTCCGTTGTCCGTCCACACCCGTCTCAGAGGCCATTTGCAAGACGTGCTGATGTCCGCGGTGCTGTTCAGCATATGAGGTGCCGCGTTCTTCCCATCCCAGTCAATCACGGTCTGCAGAGTGGGCCCCGCCAGGAACGAGATGCAATTTACAAAACTCGTCCAGCGCAGCAGAGCTCGCGTTGAAGTCTTGGCCGGGGAACACGATGCTCCGTACGGACTCGTAGTAATGCACCGACGAGCCGGCTGGGATGGAGTCGCCCTGCGCGCCGCGGACGTGCAGAACCTTGCCGCCGGGCGGCCTGGAAGGCGCCGAGGTCGGGATAGGTCGTCTGCAGTGAACCGGCGTACTTGTTCATGCCGTACGACGTCCAATGTCTCAGGGTGTCGTGGGTGACGTTCGAGACGGATAACGCGAATCAACAAGCCCAGATACAGTCTTTCGAGGCCGCGGTCAAGATTCACGAAATGCCACCTGCCCATTTCTCTTAGGTTTTCATCTTGAGGCCGAGAATTGATTAGCCAAATGTGATCTGCGCACGTGATACTCGAGAACCCGATCTCGCCCATCAATCACAATATTGTTGGAGGCAAGCTTCTCCGCCGCCTCGGCAAGAAGGCCCTGCGATTGACGGGGAGGGGCGTTCTCAGGCACGGTGCCATCGTCACAACCCAGCGGGAAAACGAGTGTGCGCCGACCTCGAGCCAACCACCAGGCGAGAGGGCCCTAGATGCGGCGGGCTAGCAGTCGGGCGGAGGAAGTGACGGAGGACCAGATTCGTGCTTCTTACTTGTATCATGTATGCCTGTTCCAGAAACTTGTTGGGTTCAGCAAAGGTGCTAACCCTTCGGCAGTGGGTGTAGTCAAAGGGTTTTGACCAAATTCATGACTTCTCTGAATCATCGATTTCAAGAAAGCAGTTTGGAGGCGACCTAGTATTTCGTTGAGTTACCCAAGGTCCTCGTGACATTGCTTTCCATTCCCCAAGAAGCATCCCAGCCAGGCTTAATCGGACTGAACGCCAATCTGAACGCCAATAACCAAAATCCATCAACCATAAGTTTTCGATGAAATCAAGAGCTTGGCAATATCTTCAGCATCGGGAATCGCGTCCGCTGTAGATTTTCGTCAACGGCTGTCACATCGACCCCAGCTTCAACGAAATAGCAAAGTCAATTGCCCAAACACCAGTTCCGGTACCAACATCCGAGACGCGCTTGGCGGTCTCGTGACCCAGGGCCAGGGCAGGTTCCTCGTCCTACTACTACTACTACTACTATTACTACTAACAAATTAGACTATATCAGGTGATATAATAAGCGACTCTGTCAATTTAATGCTACTCCTAACGAGTGGACTAGTTGCAGTTGGTGTTGGACATAGGAGTACGCTGATAAGTCGAATACCGAGCAGGATGCAATGGCGCGATGCTTGCACAGCGCCAATATCCCGGGTTATTGACAGATAGGTATGCCCCTTTAGGAGGAAACTCGGTTCGATGACCTGAAAACTAAAAAGGCTGGTGGTTGACTTCGAAACGAGCCGTTAATGGCCAGAACCTCTATAATCAGTTCGGCATCTACTCGGTTATTTTGCCGCTCATATCAGCTTCTCAGAGGTCGTCGGACGCGGGGATTGCGAGTTTTGTTGGATTCTAAATGTCTTTAATGATTGGCCCTTCTCCTTGCTTTTCCCCAGGCCAACTTTCCTACCCAAACTCGCTTCGAACTTCTACTGTCCGTTTCATAAGCCCACGAAAGGCCTCATTGCATATGCACAATGTCTACCACAAGTTCAGCAAATCGAAGCTCATTAGGAGATGTCGCACACCCACATTGTCCAATAAGCATGAATGTTCCCATTTCGCAAATCGACCCTCGCCTCGTCACAAAGGCGGCGCACCCTCTCCTCCTCCCAACCCATCCCCCTCGTCAGCAGGGCCAGCGATAGACCCTCCATCCCTGTCTCCAAGTTCCAGTAATGATACTTCCCTATCTCCTTCAGCTTGGGATCCGCGGGCCAGATCGGGTTGAGAGGCCACTTGAAACTGCGGCACCTAATATTGACGAAACCCATCGCCCGCATAGCATCCAGGTATCGCGAAAAGCTGTGAATCGGACGCCCCAGTTTCTCGGCAGCTTGGCACAGCAGCGCGTGCCAGCGCCAGATTGCTGAATTATAGGGAAGGGAACCGTCGTCGCAGCCGAGGGGGAGCGCTAGGCTGCCGAACTCGAAGTAACCGCCCGGTGTTAGATTCCTATTGTTAAGGCGGCTGTTATCCCGTCATGCACTGCAGACAGCCTTTTTTTCCCCGACAAAAGCTTTTGATCTTGAATTTATTCTAGGTCTAAGGTTGGAAGGGGCTTACTCGTAAATCTTTCGGATGATGCTTGGCACGTCGGAAAAGGAGCCATCCATGCTTCGACACATGATGAAGTCGAATGGTCTGCTCCAGGTCCAGTCTTTTTCGAGATCGTCAATCTCGAAATCGCAATTCCCTGGAACCCTATGCACGGTTAGCTCGCTGTTCGAATCCCTGGCGCATGATTGGTCCAGGATCTTTTGGTTTCGCATGCATACCATTCGGGCTGGATAGGGCTCAAGTCCACGCCGATGACCTATGAATATTTAGACCATCATCTGAATCAGTCCGTGATGGGAGTCTTACCTGGGCCGACGGGAACGAGTCCGCTTCGTATTGGCCGTCAGTCGGTAAACAATGACCGATTCGGCTCCTCGAAAGAGGAAGAATCTCATGCAACTTACCAAAGTCAATCGCCCAGCTACCGGTGCCGGTTCCTACGTCCAAGACTCTCCGAGCATGTTTGTGGCCTGGGTTCAGGGCCAGCTCGCCGTCGAAGCAGATGAGCCAGATCTGGTGCTGGTAGTCTAGAGAGCACCGGTCACTCCAAATCATTACAGATATGGCATCTATGATCTCAGCAACCAGCGCACGGCTTACTCACTTAGGCGGTCTCTCTCTTTCTGCAAAGTCGTCAGAGCTACGAGTCTTGATGCGCTGATACAATCGAACTCTTACATCGTCGTTGGGATAATTGTACTCTGTCATTCATCAGCCGGGCGAAACAGGGAAAATGAGGCTTCGCAGTTTCGTCGAAGGGGCGTTGGCGTACTTCCTGCACAATACGAGTGATACCTTCTCCCATTTTCAATCTGGTGCTCCAGGATACTCGATTTGAGCGAGCGCAGCGATAGGACCTCGTTTTCCTGTCGCAGAATCTGATCAATCCGAATTCTACACGCGAAATCGCCAGGACCACGGCAGCTTACATCTTCAAAGTCCGACGTGGGATCAATTTCGATCGGAGTCTAGTGATTGCAGAAAGAAGTTAATAGCCAGTGGGAATTGAAAAAGAAGCCTGCCGGCGAAGCTCACGTTCTCGCTTTCTCGTAGCTCATCCATGGCTACTTGATTGCGCCCGGGGCCTATATCACGGAGTATCAGCCTCGGTCGTCGCACCCGAATAACCCGAGTCGGTGGTTGGAAATGAAAAGACAATCTCACATCACTCCCGCCCCCGAATTTTCTAGGGGGACGTTGGCCTCTAAATAGGAACTTTGTGTAGGTACACTCCTACAGCCCAACCAACACGGCTCCACCGCACACCGCTTCCTCGAGCCAACGAGCGCTGGGATCAGCCACCAACATCAGAAAATGATCCAATGTGTATATATATTTGCTGTTGGTTCTGTTCACATCCTGAGTTCCACGCCCGACTTGCCTCATTGTCATTGGCCGGTTCGCTCTGGAACGCAGTCGCGCCGCGTTGGTTGACAGGTTTGTCTGTGATAATTTGACTTGGCAGGATCTGACTTGCTGCACCAGGCCATTGACAGACCTGCAGAGATGAGGCGCACGTTTCTTTTTCCTCTTCACGCCACCGCGAAATCAAGAAACGGAAGATTTGCGATAAGGTATTAATTATTATGTGGTATGTGTGGTGTGCATGGTTCATAGATACATAAAGGGGCAGAGGCGCCGTGATCATTTCGCCCGCAACAACCTTCGTACTCACGTAGCGTCGAGCCGCATTTCATGATCGGGGGGTTACCGACCCGGACACCCAAGTTGCGAACTCGGCCATCCACATCCAGCAGCAGACGACCGGGATCAAGGCAATCAACACCCACCAGAGCTCGACCGTCAGCCGCCGCCTCAGCCAGCGCTGACACCGCGCCCGGAGCTTTCTTCGGTGAGAGCAGACGGTAGTACCGTAGACGAGACACCCTAGGCCGGGCCGTGACTCGCACTCCATGTGCTCTCGCCGTCGTTGCATCAGGAGCCTGAGTGCAAGTCAGTCAGTAAATACGTTGTCATCTTTTTTCTTTCCTTTTTTTTTTCTCTCGTCGCCGTCGGTGACAACTCACGGCACACTGCCTCTGCAAAACCGGAGATCACTGCCAAGATCGCATCGCTTGTCGTTGGGGCATTCGAGATGCAACATCCGGCGCTCCATGAGCCATTCTACTTTCAGCCGGACACCGGTGTCCACCAGGTAGTAGAAGTAGCTGCTCGTGTGTTTCAACGAGAGCGCGTCGGGGTAGATGAGTCGTTTCGATATGAGCAGGTGTATTTCCGGAGGCAGACCGGTAAAAGTCGCCGGCGATGCGTCGGCGGAGGCGCCGCACTCAATGTGCCGGGCTCGGGAATCTGCGGGCCCCGAGGTGGGTCGTCGGAGAGACAGGGCCGCCGGCTCCATCTTCGAGAGCGAAACGGGGTACAATAAGCGCCATGCACCCCAGGGCCAGGTGGGACCGATATAGAAGTGCGGAACGATTTGGAGATAGGGTTTTTTATTTATTTGTGTTGTCTGTGTGTGAAAAAGAAAACGACAAAGAGTAGCGCGCGTCGTCGGGGTCCGCCGGGCGGCAGTTGACAACATATATACGTGTTCAGGAACTCTGCTGCCGCGAACCGTGTTGTGGCAGCGACTCCTAGCGCGTCAGATACGAAGTTTCAGTCCGTCCGCCGGCTGGGGAATTCCTCCCAGTGTGGCTGGTTTCAGGAACGGCTTTGCCGTGTTCGAGCGCGGAACCTGGCACTTTCAACAGGCAGCATTGCTAGTCCTCTCCGGTTAGCCGCGTGCACATGGCTGAGTTGCAATCGTAAAAACGGGGGGAATGGTGGTATCCCTTCTACTAGGTATATTACCACGTGACATTCGGTGGATTCCAGCTTAAGTCCTCCGCAAAGGGATCCCAGAATTCGACTCCACCAGCTGGTCCCAGCTGGCCCCGCTATCCAATTGTTGCTCAGATGACCGTCATCCGTAACACTACGACTAACATCATGATGCCGTAACCTACTGAGGAAGACATGAACAACCTAGAGTTGTTCAAAGCTCCCATGAGGAACATCTTCGCTGTAATTACAGCTGATCATAGAGATGACTTTGGCAAGAATGAGCAGGATATCCACTTTGCCTGCGGAGAACTCGTGCTCTAGAACAAGTTCCAACAGTGAAGTGAGATTCGCAACCTTGAATTGCTCTCAACCATTGGACCTCCCAACTGAAAGGCTAGTTTCATCACTGCGTTCATTCTTCTAGTTGAATCGAGCACCAGAATCGACAGTAATAGCCACAACCCGGGGGGCTGGGGCTAAATCGCTGGTAGTCTTTGAGTTTCCTTGATCTTCTCAGCTCCTGAACTCGAATGTTTTTGGAACATCCAATACCGATCACGTTGCATATTTGCAAAACTAGGCATACATCCTCGCCAGTAAGGAGAAACATCCAACCATCCAGGAGGTCCCTTCATGGAGGCAGGTTTAGCTCTTTCCCAATATCGCACTTTCCTCAACCTCTAGATTATTAGCTTCGTGCTTACCTATACTGAAGCAATCCCTCATGCTTCGTTCGATACTTAAACCAACTCAGTAATTCCCATGCATCGATCTCAAGCTCCACGATTCACCTTCTTAAATCCAACTTCTTGGACTCCAGTACCAGAACCTCTTCTTCCTTGCTCTTTCCCGCGAGATCCATCTTATGCAAATACTTAGCCAAGCTTGCACATATTCGTCTTTGCCATTCTCGCACACCTTTTAAACCACATATATCCCCCATCGAAACCTACATCAGCTTGCCCTTTTCGAATCTCCTACCATCAGGAGGTCGAAAACCCAGAATCTAAGCGAGTGATCGTCGTCTATCGGCACAAATCTGAGCCCTTCGCAGTTGCCAAGATCAAGAGCAAGCCAAGATTCCCCAAACACCAGAAAGCATGAAGGTAATTACCAGCTTCCAGTTTCTATAGCACTTTCGCTAAAACAAACATGCAGCATAGCTATGGATTGCCGTCCAAGGCAGGTGTCAAAACGAATGTCGCACCTTCCACCAATAAACACGCCTCATCCACAGGCAAAGTCGACGGCACTCAGAGTTCCCTATTTAAAACGAGTCAGGCTGCGCCAGCCCTCTTTCGGAAAACTGGCTCCGGCAATCACCTCAAGGCGAAGCTGTCCAGTGCCGTAAAAATCACCAAGCCTACGGTCAATGAGAGCAAAGTCGGAGAGAAGAGAACTTACAGTGATATGTCTGGCACCAAGTTCGGCCTGAGCGAGTTCACTGCTTCTGGTGGTAGTGAAGCTCCGAAGCCGAGGAAGAAGAAGGTTGACAGCGCGGGTCATGCCCTTACGGAGCCAGCTCCGGACACGCCCATCAAGACGTGGAAGCCGATCGAGCTGCGCAAGCAAGAGGACGTCGACACTGCAGCGGAATTTGCGGAATGGTTATTCAGATGCGACCCTGAGGATAAGGTGCTATCTGGCGAGACTAAAAAGCAGGTGCTCAGGAACCTCACTGTGCCGGGGGAGACGACAGGGAAATACGTCGTCAACCTGGCCTCGTCTCTGAGGTTTCAGCACGTCACCAAAAAAGCTCACCGCATCTTCAGAGGAGTGGAGGACGTCAATGATGCAACCACCATCACGTTCATTCTGGCGGACAGTGCTAAAGTCGACTCGACCAACACTGATGCACCGCATGCCAACGCCTGGATCGGGGCACAGCTCCGCGCAGGTCTTGGAACTGATGCAGCCTTGGATTGGAAGAAGAACGCAACCTATCGCGTGTATCGTCGATTCCTTCGATACCTTCAAGCTTGCGGAGGCGGAAAATATGCGTTTGATGCTGGTGTTGCACGCGGACTTCTGGAGGCGGCCCGCCAAGTTCGCCGCGGCATCAAACCCACTGCGCCTACCGCGAAGGCACCCATGGAGCTTTTGAAAAAGACCGACGAACAGCTCCAGTCAGCTACGCAGCTTGCAGATGCCAGCGTGGAGCAGCCCAAGCATAACTCTGTTGCAGGCTCTGGTGTCAATGCGAACGAAGCAACCCTTGACCTGGTCACTGTCACACCACCTCGCGATGCTGTCATCGAGTTGGAGTGATTACACGAGATTTGAGACGATTAACAAAACTCCAGGGGAAGAGTTTAAGGAGGTCTCGAGCTAGGCTGATACAAGATGTAAATGCCAGGATCACGTTGCAGAGGAAGGCACTGAAAGTGGCCTCCTATCTCGCGGGATAAATTGAGGCTCAAGTTTGCTTCAATTCCACTGAGGATTCTCGAGGGCTCTTAGTAACAAGCCTCACGCGTTATTTTTGCCTAAAGATTTGGCTCATTGCCATTTTTTAGGGAAGGGAAAGATGTATTGGCTCTACTTAATTACTTACATAAAAAGTTAGCGGCGTCAATCTGACACTATTTTAGATTTCTTTTCGTGCTCAATTTCAGTCATCGTAGCGGCGGAGGCATTCCTTAGTCTTCGCCGCGCACAGATCGAGGTGACGACGACGTCGTAATCTCATGATGCGTTGTCCTGGATAACCGGCTGCAACGGCCGCAATCTGCCTCCTTGGGCCTCCGCTTCCCGCATGTTTGCTTCTGCCAGAACCAGGTCTTCGGAGCTCAACAGCCGCAGCCAATGAAAGAAATAGGAACCCAATCCGGTGACGCGACCGTGACCAGGCGGGCTGGCGAGACCCATACCTGCGAGTCTGTGTCTGTCCCAAATCGCAAAACCCAAGGCGCGGTACGGTTCGAACCCGGCGTACTTTATCGGCGAGTGCGCGCCGCGGCTCATGCTGTCCACGATCCACAGACCATCCGCGGGCAGGATCAGAGAAGACCTCCGCGCGGAGCTGGTACCCGGCATGCGCACAGCCGACGGTCTGATGTCTCCTGAGCTCCGCATCGACGGCGGCGGTAGTCGTCGAACCCGCGTACCGAATCGAGCTTCCTTCTCGTCGCGCTCCAGTACCCGGAGGTATGCGACTGCCGTCATGACCTCGTGGTGCGCGGCCTTGAGATTGCTCGTGCTGCTGTCGTAGAACCGCTCGACGTCCAGCTTTTCCCCGATACCCGCCGCGTCTTCCGGTTCGTAAGCAACACGCGAACCCCGCGCCGCCCGCTCCAACTCGAGCACGAGCTGCACCCGCCAGAACGCCCGCAGGACCCGCTGCTCCTCTATCCAGGACGGGGTCTGGGCGACTCCGTCTCCGGCGGACCACTCGACCCGCCCCTGTTCTCTGGCAGCGGCCAGCTGCCGCAGGTAGTAATCGACGCACGAGCGGCTCAAACGGTGGACCCGGGCCGCCAGTCCGAGCACGGCGCGCAGGACGCACGGCGACGGGGACCCGGCGGGCTGCCCTCCCGGGGTCGGGAGATCGTACCCCAGCTCTTCGCTCTTCCCGAGCACGATACCGGCTTCCCGATCCCTGACCTTGCGGACGATGTCGTCCAGCTTGGTCTCCCGGAAGGCGCCGGCGCGGAGCCGCAGGATGAAGCGAATCACCTCCTGGGTCTGCGACGGGATCGCGCTCTCTGAGATGGCGGGCCAGAACACCTCCTTGCTGTATTGGTTGAAGACGCGGTACGAGGCCGGTGAGGATGCGAGGAGGTTCCACACGCAGTGGACGTCGTCGAGGTGAGCGAGGATGTGGATGAGCACTTCGGTCGGGAGGTTCTCCAGTCGCGGTGCCGAATCCATCTTGAAGTCCGCAACGTGATCAAAAGGGAAGCGATGTTGATGACGCCTCCAACAGGAACCCGAGTAGCAGCAGTGTTGACGTTGATTGAGTAAACCCCGCACTCAACCCCGAGGGGGGATACCTCGGGTCCCGACACAAGTGCTGCACAAGGCAAGGTTCCCTATACCAGTGCAGATCCATGTCGTGTCTTGACGTCAATTATCGTTATCCCAACTCCCTTGGAACAAGTTCCATAGCGCAAGTCCAAGGAGACATTTAGTCACAAAGACCAATTGCTCAGCCGAGCCCCATGTACTCAACCTGACTATAGCCCAATTTCACTACTAATGAATGATATCCGATGTACTTCAACAGGTCTCTTAATTGCTTGGTTTTCTCTAGACACGGTAATTCGGGTAATTTTTCCATCGTTCAGGTTTACTTGACATGGTGGTGTGTCTAAACGCCATGGCATGAGTTCTGCGAAGGTTCGCAACATATCCGACGAGACTATCTAGTAGTACATTTCATCTCTGCGGATGCATTTCACAGGAAAGTTCCTCGCAGGTCAAGCCTGTAAGATGTTCTTCTGAACTTGGTGTGTAATGCTTGTGCTGCTAGGAAAAGAAGGTCACAAATGCGAACAGTGTTGCGCCCGGGCTCTGTCAAGTGTGGATCTGTCGTACGCCGGAGCCCGTCGGCCGGAGCCGAAAGCCCGAGCCGAGAGCCCGGGGCTCTGCGACCTATGTCTGATCGAATACAGTTTACTATTTACACTTCCATAACTCCATCAATTGATTTCCATCTAGCTTAGAGTCTCGAGTACGCAGGTTGCTAAGCTTGAATTAATATTAATAAGCAAAACTTCAGTGGGAAAAGGACAACTCGTCATCAATGGCTGAATGGACTAGCCGCAATCGGACCAAATGTACATATACTTATTCGTGAGATTTGATGGGATACCGTCACAAACATTCACTACTTTTTGACCACCATCAATTTGATCTGGGATACCTGTACTTCGTCACAGTAATTCCCCCAAGTCGGCGTTCCATAACTCCGGGGCTGTTTTTGTGAGGCGCAGCTCATCAGCCACGTTGAACAACCAGAGTTACAAGGACAATCTCACGTGATCGTGTTGGGGGAAGGAGTCCGATAGGCTCGGACTCGGTAGAAGTACGAGATATACGAAAAGCTCCGGTTACGAACCACTTTGCAATGTTCGCATTTCTATAATTGAATGACTTTGCGTCTGTCTTTTGCTGTTTTCTTGTTTTATTTACAACTCATGACGCTCCTGACTGGACGTACCTCGTTCTCGGAAAACGAGCCCTTCGAAGCTAAGGCATCTACAACCCCGCCGACGCCGTGGCCCGCGCCCTTGGGGGGCCCTGGAACGATGTCCTGACTGGAGGGTAAACAGCTTGAGGGTAACGTAACGGTAAATCCCAACGAGGGCTACATGTCGAAGAATAGTCGCGGTTGTGCGTTGTCGGCACGACTTGTGCTCATAGCAGTGTGAAATCATGTTGGCCCTGGCCGACCCACAAGCCTATCGGTCGGTGACTGACATCTGCGTACTCGGGTAAGGCGGTCATGAGGTAATCAATCTACGTCTCCTCTCCTGCGCTATCCTAGCCACTTAAACAAACGATACTCGATGGTCTGTTTGATCCAAAATACTAACGGCAATCTTACAGTTCTACAAGGCGTTTTCAACCGTACTCCTTCGAAAGCTATACGGACACCCTCGTGACCCTCATGAAAGCGTACGAAACGAAGTAGCCCTACCTTCGAGATGACGTCAGACCGATAGATAACGATTCCCATGCACCTGATAGCCCGGCCATACGCGAATTGTCGCGGTTTCAAAAGTCCTGCACGGGTGCAAGAAGATCAGATCACGAAATTCGTATCTTTGGAGGGACATTAGATGTCATGAACATAAATCGCCGAGTTCCATTGTGGGATCGCTAATCCAAGCCCGGTGCTCGTCGTCTAGCATTCCGTACGTTTTCCCGTAGAGGTTGCTCGACCACGAGTCCAGCCACCACTGGCTGGGCAGCTGCTTGAGAAGCATGCAAAAGTACAAGAAGATGACCAAAGCCTTCGGCCTCGCGTCCCGCAGCAGCGGGAGGAAATCGTCGGCGACCATGGCGATCCAAACGAACACGTCCGTGATGTCCTGCGGCTCCGCGCACTCGTAAAACGTCCCGTACGACTTGTAGAGCTCGTTTATCGCACGGTTGTATATTGCCAGCAGCCCGTCGTCTCTTTCCGAGGCGTTGATGTTCGCTTCGAGGTCCCCGAGGTGCGTGTGGTGGTACGGCCTCTCGCGGATCTGGAAGTGCCTGGTCGTTCGCGTGATGATGGGCGAGATCAGGGGGTTGTCGTTGGGCTCTCCCACGAGATACCTGGTCCCGCAGAACAGCACGATCCAGTCCGGCGACTGCTCCACGCCAGCCAGCGGCGCATCGCTGAGTTGTTGAGAATTCGCCAGCACTGGGGGGGGACACGGCAACGGGTCAGCGAGGATTTCCTAAACGAGGCCCGTAGAGCGAGCGCTTACCAATGTAGATGGTAAGAATGGAGAAGATGAACAGCTGCGCCTTGTTGCTGCCGTGCACCTCCTGCATCAACTCCACTGCCGTTCGCGAAGACATCTCGTGGTGGGCCATGGACTTTTGCAGAAGAGGCTCCTTTCTATCCGGGCAGAGGTGCGCTAGGTGGAGAGCGGCGAGAGAGAGAACGCTGCGCATAACGTAGTCGCAACCGATCCCGACTTTAACAACATTCATCCGCCAAAACTCCCGCATCAGAGTGTTCTGTGATAGGGTATATGCGGTGAAGTTGCAGTAGTGGTGCAACAACTCGAGATCGAGAAAGTTCAAGTCTCCTGCATGTTGAGATAGCGAGAACATCGGGTCTCGCGACGGAGACGAGAGGAAGCCACAAGCCACTCCATGCTTGATGCAGTTCTTGCATGCCGGTCTCTGCTCGTCACACTGAGAATTCCCGCCTTGTTAGTTATCGCGTTCCTGCCGATCAAAACGAAGTAGCAACAGCTGCATATTCCCGTCGGCTAACGGGCTGGGACAAGCCTCCTCCAGCAGCAGCATCAGGGGCACGGGGCATGTGGACTTCGGGAGGGGGGGGGGGGCAGTTGATTTACAGAGCTTCCCGGGTTGCCAGGCCGCGCAAAGAGGACGAAACTAACTGCCATCGCCTTGGGAGAACCGGAGAGACGCGTGTACTGACCTTGATTTTTCTCGATTTACAAGTCTTGCAACCGGTTCGCGTCTTGGGATGGGATCGCCGCGACAAGTTCGACTGCATATTCGAAGCCTTCGTACTCGGGTGTTGTCCGCGTTTTGCCGAGCAGATATGCGCGCCGTACGTTTCTCGAGGCAGTAGGCAGAACCGCGCGGGATCGAGGGGGGCGGCATCTCTGCAAGGAAAAATAACCTGGATCCTTCCCGGACCCCAGAAGCTCAAGAGCGCGAAGTCATTCTCGGCTGGCAACACAGAAAGAGAAACCGAATCCGCGGAGCCCTTGGTTGCTCGAGTCATACTCACACTTTCTCCGGGTGTTCCAAGGGGCTAAGCTGGGCACGCTAATACAATTGGGCCATCCGCTGTCACATTAATATCCCCCCCCCAAGAGTAAGACACTAATAATCTCTGAACTGAAATGCTCAATCGGGGAAATCCTAGGGCAGTGGGGATGTCCTATCGTTATAAACTTTCAGGGCCCCCTTATTGTAAATCGCCCCGCTGGTATCCACTGACTCATGCAAGATTCAACGTAGTGACGGTCGCCGACTTGATCATGGCTAGTCGAGCAGCCTTGTGTCAACTGCAACAAGGAATATGCCATTACGATGATTGGAATCGTCTGACAGGAGAGTCCAGTCCGAAACTTTACAGCCAGAACCGTCCAGCCATATCATGGCGCATATAACCGTTAAACTGCGGTAGAGCAGGGTCTGAGCGTGTCGAAATCGGCTCGTCTGTCCAACCACATTTCAACCGCCGAAGCACAACGTCCCATCTACTAGACAACATTACACTGTCTGGACGCGCCTAGCCTCTTGCAGTAGCCGGACGCGCCGTACACGACGCAGGAACGGACGACAGTGATAGGTCGCTACAGATTCAGTTTTGAGGTTCAGTCGACACCACGATTGGTTTGCCTACTATAGTAAGGTAGAGGAAACCCCATATCAATCTCTCTCACCGACGGCCAACTATAAACCAGACCAGTGTCTGATCCTGGTGGTTTGATGCGGCACTCGCCAGCTGAGTCGGAATCGACCGGGTTCGCGCACGCCTGTAAGCACGACCACACTTTGATCGATACCCCCCCTGGACCTTGAAAAGCGAAGCCACGAGCCACTGACAGAACCTAAATGCCGATGAATGGTCAGTTTACCATAAAGCTTATCCACCGACTTGGTATCAGTGTGAATGCGGTTGGCAATCGTGTCAACAGACATTGGATGAAGTACCTTAGTAGAACCATGCATACCTCGCTTAGATGATGGTGTGTCAAGGCTCCGTCCGGGCTTGCGACAGGAGCATCAGGATCCGGGAATCCGGTAACTGTCCAAATGCGGTCAGGTGTTGGGGTAGATGAACAACTTGCTTCATCGGCCTCAGTGCGAGCACGCCAGGACATTTTCCGGATTGCTACCGCAAGTTTGACCTTGTAGAGACAACAGCTCAATCGCTTCTTTGGCAACTGGTTCATTTAGTTACTAGAGTTTTGCGTTAGGTGGCAGTCAAGACTAGCTCGGGCTTGAAGTGTTGAGTGAGTCAGTCCTGCTGCAAAATCCGATAGTCTCCGAGCATATCCGGACGGTCACCATCCGAATCGTCCACTTTTCTCCCAGATACTACTGCAACGGTAAGCGCCGAATGGGTCGTTCTTATGCTTAACCTAACTCCCCCGCCTCATCTCCCCGGAATGCTTGTCAGGAAATGGGGGCAAAGATGATCGAGCCCATACACGGAGATCTTCGGTGAGGCGGTGGAGTATCGCGAAGAAACTGAAACTGCTAGCCTGCCATGACAAGCGACGACACACTACCAGACCGTTCGATCCTGAGAGTCAAGATGCCGCCGGCGGACCGATCTGGCAAGGCTTGCTCTTGCGGAGCTGTACGCTAGATAATTGGAGACGAACCCTCTGTGGAGCCACACGCATCACGTCCCGGTGATTGGGTTGGTTGAAGCAATTCCGGGCCCATGCTGATATCGAAGATCGTGGCGGACATAGCTCAGTTGGGAGAGCGTCAGACTGAAGTGGACTCCAATCCTGTAAACTTCATTCAATTAATCTGAAGGTCGTGTGTTCAATCCACACTGGCCGCATCTTCGTCATTTTTGTTGCCGACCAAGACTATGTTTTGCTGCCCATCGAATCCTTTATTCCAAAGCTTTCTTTCTCATCATACCTACCTACCTACCTTACTTATCTACCTACCAATCTATATATTATTTAATTATTTAAAGTTATAAAGTTAAACTAAGGCTAAGTGGGCCCTTAATTTATGCCTGTGACCACAGCTTAACTAGCAACATACACATGAACGTTAGCTAATTAAAGAAGGATATTTATACTTTGTACTTACTTTCGGAAATGTTGTTAACTAACTTGCAGGCAACGTCTCAACTTTTGTGAACTTTCCACCCTTACTTCTTTCAGCAAACCCAGCTCACCCCCTGGAATTTATGGGGTCATGATTCAGACGAACGGCGCCGCGACCCGGAGCAGCGTTTATACTACCCAATCAAGATTTTGGCTGCGCTGGATCTGGTAGTGTAAGCGCCGATGACAAACGAATTCAGAGGTTTAATCAGAAACAAAGAAATACTAGCTTTTGAGGGTTCAGCTGACGTCGACTTTGTTCCGAAATTGTCGCCCAAAGGCACCAAAGCTCTGACAAGCGGGAGAGTAACTTGATTTATGTTTCCGAGTCCGAAAGGGACCACAAGTCCCGGAACGTGGAGTGGGAGAGTTTTCCAAACTTTCTCTGACGGAAACCTGTCATGCACCGAGGTTTCCGGGGACGACCGCCGACTTGCCTATGTCATCACTTGTACTATGATCAATAGCTGGTCCGATGAGTCAGCAGCGGAGGTTTAATTCGCACGCAACTAGGTATCACGGAAGTCTTTTCGCGAATACATGAATGATGCAGCTATTGATTGTTAAGCGTCGCGTCACGCCAACCCCCCATGTTATGAGTTTCAGGGGAAGCCTTTGCTGGGTACACTCCTAAGATGCTCACTGATCAATGAATTGTCCGTAAATAGCTCCACGACATCGAGACACCGTGAAGGAAATATGAAATTTCGCTGCAATCTAGCAATTGAAGACGTGGCTATTGCTGGATTGGTGGTTCAGTGTTGGCTCGAGGGCACAAACGGACTGCACTGGTTCGCCTAAATCAACGTTGCAAAAACCTCCCTGCTGCCAAGATTCAAAAGCTCCCTTTGTCGATGGACTAAATTCATGATGAAGTCATGCAACCTGTCGTAGCGGCATTTCTGTTCACTAAATGAACTTCTTTTCTCCCATCTTCAACTTCCCACGTATTCTTAGCTTTTCGGACGCGCGAAGTCTCGCTCACCATGCGTCACGGCACACTTCTGTATGACAACACGCCATTCGCGGTGCCCCGGCGAAGAATTATTTCAGTCTGCCTAGACTTTGCGTAGTGTAGGTCTTTACCGAGTCCAGAACATGAGTGTGTTCTTGTGGATGAGCGATTTCAGAGTCGACAAGAAACTCCTTGCGCTCAATTATCATCCAGGAGCGACGGTCATTTCGATTGCGAAGACTCAGTCAGTGTGCTGTTTCCGATTGCAACTGATCTAGGGTTCTCGGCAAATGGCAAAGATTGCAAGGATCGAACGGAGGACAGAAGTCCATGTCCGTGGCAGACGGCGGAACCCCGCGTCGGCGTAGGCTCCATCCAAGCTCCGAAGTGGTCCGTCTCTTCAAGAATGGCTTGCAGAAAAGAAGACCAACATGTAGGATATATCACGTGCTCAATTGAAAGGAGGAACTCTTGATTGATTCTGGAATAAGGGGTCCATATCTGTTGATTGGAAGGCCAAAAATACTGGCGGTGTATTACTGTGTTTCATCGCCGAGCGAGCGCTACCAAGATGACCTAGCAATTGTCAGGAAACTCAACAATTTCGAGAGACATAGCTCCTACTTCGCCACTATACGGGGCCGTACTATTCTTGAATTATCATATCAACGCATGGATTCGGATAGATTGACCACCATCGGCAGGCCGCAGCCATTCGCGCCATCAATCAAGTGGGAACCAAATTTCAACTAGGACGCCGGTGGAATCTTCAGATTAAGACGTTGCTTGCTTGCGAGGTTGTTTTGCATCCCTTCACAACCCCAAGTCCAACTGAATTAGGTGAAATCGTTAGAATTCTACTGCTCCACGCGTGCTCAGTTGACAAATGGAGAGGGAGACAAGTGGGCAGCATATACCCCTAGTACTGCTTAAGGGATCCTTGCCTTCAGCTCCTCATCAGCCTTACAAGACATTATGATAGAAAATCGCTTAGATTAGCTCTCCTCTAAGGATTAAGATCTTGAGCAATGAGCCAGATCGACGAGATTATCTCCAGCTTTTACACCTCGGTCTTCGGTTAACACTTACTAGTAAAGTGAGGTACTCAACGGACTCTCCGGCCATGGAACCCAAAAGCTTATTCGTCTCAACTTGGTGATCTCTTTCTAATATTAATCGTGAACGCCCCTATCCACCACTACATTCATCGAAACCAAAGTCAAGTCTAGCAGCATAATATGGGGGGGAAAGTGGCCCATAACCCCTAATTCAACTCATCCCTGTCAATACCAACAACAAGTCTGTCTCTTCTCAATTTGCACCCTCGACGCCAAATGTGATTCTCACTATCTCCTGGGCATTGCGGGTCGAGTTGACAGCCGCCCGCAGCATGACTTTGGCAGTATGTACCTTTAACCTGAGACGGAGCAGTGAGCAATTGATCTACTAGCACCTGTAACAAAGATATAATGGGACTTAGCGTAGACATCGTGAGAAATGCGACCCTCACTTATAAGTCTAGGCAACTGAGACCGCCGTGAACGATTTTGGCAAGAGTCTTTCTTTCTCTGACTACATCCTTCGTTTCTATCAAGCGCAGTCGTTCTTTCCGAACTTGTCAATCTTCCATCTTGTCCTTCTTTTCACCTCAAACATGTGTTTCACTCTTTCTTTCAAGCGCCTTTCTTTTAGGTGCAAGCCTGCTGCCGGGCTGAACTACCTCTTCCCCGGTTGCAAGTCCGGGCCGAGTCGAAGTTCCGTTTCCCTGGAATCCATTGTGCCCGAGGTCATCTAACATGGATCTTTGGACAATACTGCGCTTGAGTGCTTGCAAGAGTCTCTCACCGCATCCACGCGCCCGACTCCGACAGCCGAGCCCAGCAGAGGCAAGAGACAGGCGGCGATGAGCACAGCCCAGGGGTCGTTGACCGTTGAGACCAGCGACGCCTATGTCTCTGTCGACGTCGGCGACATCAATCTCATCGACAATGACTCGGCCAAGTGCCACTCGCAGACCTTGAACGGCCCGTTCCAGGACTTGCATGTTTGGATGGTTCCATCAACATTCGCGCGATGAACGTGACCGCCTCTGGCAGAAACACGACTGCCATCACCTCCATGATTCTGCAATGCAAACCCTTTGAAGGGATAACAACTGACTGATTCCCAATGGAAATTTTGACAAGCCCGCTGACGCCGGTGCCTTGAAGTTCTGGATCATGGAGAGCCGCGGCTCCATCCTTGGTTTCAACTTCACCACCGCCAACGGCAACATGTACTCAGCCATGGCTCAGACTATCCGCAACCTGCCTCCGATGGTTAGCGTGCCGGGCGGCTCCGGCATTCTCGGTCGCATAAGCGTGCAGTATTGCGACATTGGACTTCAAGCTGGATGTTGAAGCCACCTTCCGCGCGAAGACTAAATCCGGCAAGGAGTTCTTCTGGGTGCAGACGGGCAAGTATAACGGTGCTTACTCCCTGGCACTGCGGCTGCAGGTTGATGAAGCTGACGGCGTGATTGGACGCCGAGGTTCGCCTGTGAAGCAATTTTTGATACCCCCATGTTTACAAGAGCTGCTGGCGGGAATATACCAACTCTTTGGAGTAGAGAGCGGAATCTTTTTCATCTTGACTGGGACGGTGCGAAGGACGTGACATTCATCTGGGAGACACATGATTGGCACTAGAAAAACACTCTTTCGATGATAGAAACACGACAGTTTGCATTTTGATTGTTCAAGTCCTCATCTCCCTCCTTCAGTCTATCTCTTGATCTGTTGACCTGGTCATTGCTGTCTCCAATGGATTTCTTTGCTATGCACGCCACAAATCGACAATGTCAGCTGAACATGTGCGCAGTCGTCGCCATTTCCATTTGCTGCCCTTGTCCTCGGCACCTCCGGATTCTGGAGACATGAGCAAATGTAACAAAAGCCTAGATAATTGTGGCTCCCTCCCAGATAATGTCGGTTGTCATCAACTGTCAATATTCAGCGAGACGGGTTCACTTCGCACCCCCAGTATCCATGCCGCGGAGTCCGTCCTTGAAAGTAAGAAGGGCAGCGACGTCGAAACCCTGAGATCGCATACTGTCTCTCAAGTGTGTTTTGACTCACTGCTCTAATATTTTATCTTGACCATTTTGAAGTTTCTGCTTTTAGAGTCAGATTAACCTGTTGGTCAGTCCTCTCTACCTGGTCAGAACTCTTGAGTGATCACAGCGGCTACGAATGTCAAACCTCGCGGGCGCCAGACTACTATGATCGAGTTTCATACGTATCTGCTACCTCCTCTTCGAGTCGCGGCGTTCTCCCCCCGACATTTCATGCCCCTGAAGAAGTTGACGAGCTTGCGAAGCTCAGAGTGTGGCCCGTTCGATACCTGGTGTCGTGGCTCCCTTGGCTGAGCTTGCTTGAGTTCTTCCGGGGACAGCCGGTTATTGCGAATCGCAGAAGGTTCAGCGAGTGGAGTGAGGATAGCGAGAGAGCCGAGATTTCGGGGTTATTCGGTGTTATTCGGTGTTATTCGGCGTTATTTATGACAGGAGGCCCTGTTAATTGAGACTCTGGGCATATGGAAGAGAGGAGGGCATCGTTGACGAGTCAACAAAACACTGAGTACGAATAGAATAACAGCCAACGTAACAAGCGCAGAGATTAATTCACTAGCTTCCAAAATTTATGTAAGGTTGCCAAAGGCAGAGTAGTCTGAAGAGGAGAAAAGTTCGTAGCTTAGTTTTTAGGTGAGCCATCAGCTAGAAATATTCGTCATATGAGCACCTTCTTCACAGTGAAGTTTCTGGCAACCCAAGATACACAGGGTCGTAATTTGATTGATTCGCTTCTGTATCTCTCATGGTTTTATGCTGTTACTGCCACGACCTTGGCGAATCCGATCCTCTCGGTCGACCGACTGGTCATGAACGAGTTCCAAGTGTCGACGTCTACATACAAACTGTTCGAATTCCGCGAGCGTGTCCAATTGGATGAGAAGATCAACTGTAGTCCCCTCAAGTCACTTCTTGTCTTTACGAAAGATATGCTAAAGGGCAGGGGAGGGTAGGTTGCAAAGACCAACTCAAACGCGCTTTGCTTGAAGAGTTTCCCTGAGTCCGACCGGCGTCCAAAGTAGCTCGTAGTTTTGTATCTCGAAGCATCACATCAGACACCCTCTTAGAGACCTGATCTTTCTCCTTCATCGAGGCTTGACCCGGCTGCTTTCATCCCTCAACTCGTCATCGGTGTGGTCCCTCGTCTTGAGCCAACGCCGCCAACCTTCCATGGGCATGTCATCGCACAGAGCATCGAAGTGCTCCCTTGGCTCCAGCCGATCGAACTTCTGACTATAGTGAAGGTCCTTCTGCAGCGTGGAATAGTCAAGAGACCGCGCAGAATATACCATATCGGGTCCGAGGTCTGACAGTCGGAACCGAACAAGCAACTGCACGCCTCGTGAATAAAGAATTGTTGTTGCCGGCCTATCAGGATTGTGATTCAAGGCATGGGAGAAAACGTCATGAGGACAGAAGTTCCATCCCTCAATTTAATAATTTATGGCGACCGGCAGCTCAACATTGGCCTAGCTTGCTTCATAAAAAAAGTTGGTCCCAGTCCGGTGGACGTCACTCCTTTCATCGGACAATGCAAGTTTACTTTTCGACAGGGACGATGAGATTTGCTCCCCTACTCCAAAACAGCTCTAAAGCTCTGGTATTGTTGCCTGGGGGCAGGCCGGGTGGCCATATTTATTCTAGGCAGGTTGGCACATTTGCAGTATTCCATTCGATGGTTCTGTAAATAGCAAGTCTTAGGCCTCTGCTAGAAACTAATGTCTAAGGCGGAAGGCAATCAATTGGTCATTGTGTGTTTAGTCGGTTCCATAGAGCAGTAATTAGTTAGAGGAGCCAAGTCTATCACTGCTGACATTGACGACCCCGATTTATCATCTACCGAAGAGACACCACCGACGATAACCTTGAGAAGCAACCTCCCCTCTATAAACCCCGACAAACTAAACATGAACCAGGTTGGCCCGTTGCGCCTGGGGGCTTCTCAGCTTAGTTTTGTTCTCGATATTGTGCAATAGAATTGTAATTGAGTTAAGACTATTATTACCCTGGATTGCTCGTATTATTATAATTCTATTCTCTGGCTTGATTAATTACTTATATACCCTACTCTTAAGGAGTTAGTTCTAAATAGTATCCACTTATTAATCTAGAATAATAATAATAATATAACCCTAAATTATGATAAACTTACTAAGATTAACCTTATTTTAATAATTCTTATTATTTAGTAGTATTATAAAGAGCTATTAATACTATGGTCTTTTACCCTATACTAGAAAACTTATACCTTACTAGTCTAGTAATAAATCTTTATTTCTTTAGCCCACCCTTTACCTAATAGCCTCCAAGCTTTTAAGTACCTTATAAGTCTTATACTTAAACCCCACTAAGCTTTACTACCAGTTCTTATATTACTGTGTCTTTAATGGAAGTATAGGCACTTTACTTGCAGCCAGTTTGAGGCTATTGAAGACCTTTGAAACCTACGGAAGCTCAGTCTCAGAAGCCTGTACCCCCCAGCCCCCGCATCACCATAATATCAGTGGACAGGTCTCTATTCTACTTCGCACCAATCTTGATATACTCCCTGCGATTGTGGCTCTTTAGGACCTTAAGGACCTTCACATTTCACTGGATACTCGATGGATTTCAGCGGAGGATGGTTTCCTCCCTGAACTACTCAACCAAAACTACATGCTACGCACTGCTTCGGTCAACTTTGCTGTTACCCTTCCTACTAGTCCTAGACTGGTCAACCACTTAACCACCACGGGTATCATGGAATACAAGGACCCAAACAACTTCCAGGCTTGGGATGAAGTGGACATTTGTAGGTAGAGGAGCTGGCGCGGGACATCGGGGAGTTTACCAGCAGAAGAAAATCATGACGCTTAAGAACCTTGATAAGCGGGCGACGAAGCAGGATAACGAAGAAGAAGGGAGGGGATGAGGATCAAGACGAAGAGCAATGAGGAAGAGCAATGAGGAAGAGCAACGGGAAAGATAACGAGAAGGGAAGCTACAGAGCCAAGTTGGAGACGCGTTGGCATCCCTTTCTGCTGAAAGACCTTTGCTCAGCAATAGTTTAATTGTATTAGACAGTGGCCTTAACGAGTGAACTGCTTTGGCAGCGGCAGGGAAGCCGTTCTTTGGAGGAGAACGAGGAAAAACATGAAGGCGAGACCTGATAGTACAGTCTGCCTGCTGATCTGCTACTTTATACTGATCAAAGGAATCTCGGCTAACTCGACGAGGAAGCCACCAACGTTGCGTTTGAAGCCTGAGAAGCAATGACCGCGAATACCAAAAGAGGCGTCAATTTGAATGCCAACCCAGCTCAAAAATGCTCACACTATCCCCAAAACGCCACAATGCAGCCGTGTCACCCGTACCCCTTGAACCGCACCCTCCTCTCAACCAACCCCAATGCCCGGTCTGATATGATTATCCACTAGAACCTGACCCCCTGCCGCGCCCGCTTTTTCTTTTGCTCCTGCGAACTGTCGTCGCCGACGAAGATTCCCGCAGCCCAGCTTTAGTCCTCGCCCAGGCTCTCGCGCACGCAAGCCCGACACCTCCTCCTGAAATCCTTGTTCTTGCCCTCGCGCTCCTCGCGAAACATGCGCGCGGCCTCGACGTTGGCGGGGGACTCGTCGTTGGGGCTGTGGAACAGGCTGATGGTGCTCAGCAGTATCGTCTCGGGGCTCTGCACCGGACTCCACCGTTCCGAGGCGGCTTCGTAACCGTACTGGTCCTCCTCCGGCGGGTGCAGGATCGAGATGCACAGACGGCCGTCGTTGTAGATGTTCGGGTGGAAGGGGATGGGCGTTTGGAACGTCAGCGAGGGCGGCATGAGTGGGTAATTTGACGGGAAGACGAGGCGAGCGCGGAAGTTGCCACCTAGAGGACGCAGAGAGTCAGTCAGCCTCTGGTGCGACATGAGCAGGACAATTTTACAAGTTATCAATTATAGAAAAGGGGCCAGGAAGAGAGATGCCGTAACATCGAACAGCTGAGAGGAGACGTACCCCCGTAGTATTTGCAATCGTCGCTGATCATGAGCATGACCTCCCACTCGAAAATATTGTTATCGTTGACCAGGCCGCACGAGATGCCGGGAATGTCCTTCCCCGTTTGCATCTCCTTGAGCTGTCTGCGGAGGAGCGAGGCCGCCGCTGCGGAATTCGAGGTCATCGTGTCTTCGGTTTGTCTATCGCAGAGAAGAGAACGTCCGGGGTCAATGACGCGCGTAATCTAGGTCACTGGGTTCCGAACGCTGTGATGCTCGCGTCGTAGAATCAAGTGTGTGTTCGAAGACGGTAGGGCTGGACGAGTAGCCGTCGTGGCGGACAAGTTGTGGTTTGCGGATTGGGAGCGGGGCGAACCGACTAAGGTAAGGTAAGGTGAGGTCGTCGAAATCGGAGCGAACGCGTGTGGGGTTGTCGGGACTGCAGGGGGCCGGGGGGTGGCGTCTTCACCGAGCCACACCGAAAGCGACCGGTGAAGCGACGAGCCATGTCTCTGATGCGGCCTCTCGACAGGACGGGATTGACGATGAATTCGCCCTCGCCGACTCCCATCCTTCATCACCAAAAGTCACCCTTTCTCGATATCGTCCAGTCTGGGAGGGGTATCATTTTGCATCCTAACCAACACTCAACACAAGCTCTCCCACCTCATTTCTTCTTCGACGTGCCGAATCCCGCAATGCCCATCGCAGCCATCATGTCATCCTCATCATGTTCCCCCTCAATCCTCACATCCTCTCCGTACTCCGTCTTGACCTTCTCCGCCTCCTCCGCCTTGATGCGTCTCCTCTCGTCCGCCTGTTTCCTCTTCTTCCTCCTCTCTTCGGCCTCCTTCAAGCTCTCCTCCTCCCTCAACCTCAGCCTCTCCTGCAGGCTCGTAGCCTTCTCCTTTTCCAGCTCCTCCTTGCGCGCCCACAGGAGCTCGATCCGTTCCCGGACCTCCTCCGCCGTCGCGCGCTTGACCTCGGTCGTCTGGCCCGTGTTGGCGAGATGCTGCGGCGTGTTCAGGTGCTCGACGAACTGCTTGTTGTCCTTGAACGTGAGGTCGCAGGCCTCGCAGTAGAACCCGGCGCCGCGGCCCCTCTTGCCCACGCCCGCGCCCGCGGGCACGAGCTGCGTCTTGCCGACCTGCGCGCTGAGGTCGAGGACGTTCCGCCGCGCCTGCGTCATGGTCTCGTTGCCCGTCAGGGGCTTGTGGTATTTCTTGCCGGCCAGCTTCGCCTCGTAGCGCGCCTTGCGTTCCTCCTTCTCCTTGGCCTCGCGCTCTTCCCCCTTGGCGGCGTACTCGTCCAGGTCCCAGTTCTTCCGGAAGTCGGTGTCGCCCGCGGGCGCGCCGTAGGCGCTGCCTTTCTTGTCGGCCATTGTGTGGTTGTGCGCCTTTCTTTCTTCCTTGCTCCTGATTTGAATGTTTGTTTGTGAGCGCGAGCAGGCGATCGATGGGTCGGCGACGTTCGTGCAGGAAGAACTGGTGTTTGGTCGCGTCGATGATGAAATTTGATGCCTGGGAGATTGTCGGCCTGGGGGGTTCGGTGTTCAGCGGACAAGGCTACAGGGATCAAGACCAGCCCCAAATTCGCAGGGGCTAGACGAGAAGACATGGGCCCCTTACCGCAGTAAAGAAACAAGCGATGGATGTGTTCCTCGGAGTCCCTTATTTTGTGGAAAGGAGTGAACTCTCAGCACCATGGGTATCTTCAAGTTTATGAAGACACTGGTAAATATTCTTATTTGCTTGTGTTTTCCACTGGCTGTGGCGAGCTTCGGGAACAACAATGCCTTGAAGGGAGGTAGGTACTGTAATTGTATCTACTACAGTACTATAGGGTACCTTACGTAGTACCTAGAGCAAGACATGGGCCAGGGGTCGACGTATTAATGGTGGGGTTACAGCGCTAAGGATGACCTTACCCCTCCATCCCCCTCCAAAGAGTCGAGTGTGAAAAAAATAATTGCGACGGGAGACCGACTCCCACCTTCCATTTGGGACCACACGCAAAGACAGCTCGAATTTGTTGCCGGATTCCCCAGCAGTGTCGCCAAGATGCTGTACCTCGTCGGTCTCGGTCTCTCGGACGAGACGGACATCACCGTCAAAGGTCTCGAGGTCGTCAAGAAGGCCTCCAGGGTGTACCTCGAAGCCTACACCAGCATTCTCCTCGTGGACAAGGCTATCTTGGTACGCAAAAGAAGAACCCCCCCCCCCCCAAAATAAAAAACCGACCATCCTCTACAGCTGATCGTCTTGGTGCCGAAGTTGAGACGATACTAATCAGGCATCGTGTGACCAGGAGAGCTACTATGGCCGCGAAGTCGTAGTCGCCGACCGCGAGATGGTCGAGTCCAACAGCGACGAGATCCTCCGCAACGCGCAAAACGAGGACGTCGCCTTCCTCGTCGTCGGCGACCCCTTCGGCGCGACAACCCACACCGACCTCGTCCTCCGCGCCCGCGAGCTGTCGATACCCGTCTCCACGGTCCCCAACGCCTCCATCATGTCCGGCATCGGCGCCACGGGCCTGCAGCTGTACAACTTTGGCCAGACCGTCTCCATGGTCTTCTTTCTCGACAACTGGAAGCCCGCGTCGTTCTACGACCGTATCAAGGAGAACCGCGACATCGGCCTGCACACGCTGGTGCTGCTCGATATCAAGGTCAAGGAGCAGAGCTTGGAGAACATGGCGCGGGGACGCAAGATCTACGAGCCTCCTAGGTACATGACGGTCGGCCAATGCGCGGCGCAGATGCTTGAGATCGAGGAGGAGAAGAAGGAGGGCGTTTACGGACCGGATAGCTTGGCCATTGGGGCAGCACGCGTGGGTGGGAAGACGGAGAAGTTTGTGGCTGGCACTCTGAAGGAGCTTTGCGATACCGACGAAATTCTGGGTGGCCCGCTGCATAGTATGGTCCTACTCGGCAAGAGGGCACATGAACTCGAGAGGGATTACATTCGCGAATTTGCATACAACAAGGAGACATTTGATAGGAGTTGGGAGAAAGGTTATGGGAAGCAATAGTCATCATTCATATCCCGTACTTGGGTCGGTGCTGGTTTTGCCCTGTTCCCAGACCGTGCTCTAAAGTGCTATTCATACATGATTTCCCTCCGGAACCAATATTACGGTTAAGACGAGGCGGCAGAACGGTATTGCTCGACCTCGGCCGATGAGATCTCCCTCAGCTTGTTCACATGCGCAGGGCTGCCAGTCACAACACCCTCTGCAACCTGAGCGACCTTTCCGAGAATGTTGGCGTTGCTAATGGCGTAGGTTGCGCTCACGGTCTTGACGCGGATGACGCCGATGCGAGGGTCGTTCTCAGAGCCATCGTGCTTGCCGTCACCGAGGTCACCGAGCCAGGCCTTGAGCGTAGGGCTGTAGTGCTTCTTGACAAGGTCACGGTCAGTGACGATGCTGGACACTCCCGAAATGGAAGCCCAGTCGCCGGAGCTGTTGTAAAAGGAGATGTTGATGTGAGGGTCGCTGTCAATCTCATCCGTCTTGTGAGACTCGGTGTTAGTGTGGAAGAGCAGGTCAATGCCGCCGTTCTCCTGGTGTTTGTGTCAGAGTCCATTGGTAAAATGTGGAGCCATAACGATTCAAGTCACTTACCGTGGCAGCAACGGCCATGCATCTTGAAACAAGAGCACCGGACTTTGCATCTCTGGTGGTCATCATACCGAACTTGCTCTTGTTGGCGAAGTTGACGAGAGCCTCGACCTTGTCCTTAACGGACAAGCTGTCATCCTTGTTGGTGGCCTTGTAGGGGTCGGCGGGCTTGTCGCCGGTGGAGGTATTGGAGAAAGACATTATGGCAGATGTGTGGTGGTTGTTTTGGTCTTTACTTATGGACAAAAAGGAGTTGTATTTCGGAAACTGATTTGTTCGCTGTTTGTATGGTGAGAAGTTGTAGCGAGGACAAAAAGTTCACTTCGCAGCTGCTGTCTCGGGCGGTCCTCTATTTGAATCCAACAATCGAGCTGACCTCATCGCTATGGCTACGTGCGGCAGGAACGAAATTTCATCATAGAATGGCCCGTTACGTGACAGCTCCTGCGGCGTTGAGGAGCTAGGGCTGCAATTTGCAAGACATGATGACGTCAAGAGCGGATGGGGTGTTCAGTACCTGCGGCTTTCAGTGCACACAAACAGCAAAGGGGGCGAGCGGGATGTGGCACGATGGGGACCGCGATGGACGCGTTTTATGGGGATAATTCCATCATTGATCGCCTCTTCCGCAGGTGCAGGTGCAGGTGCTGGCCAGAACGTGCGCCGATAGATGAAGCCTGGCGGCGAAGGCTGCGTAATATTTCTTGAGGGGGATGGTCTCCTCCGCCAAAGCTGAAGTGTGCTTCACTCTGCTTGGTTGAGAGAAAAGACGGGGCAATAGTGAATAGTGCAGAGGGATGTGCAGCTTAAACGGAGGGGCCTGAGCTGTTGTTATGCAAGTCGACGCTGCTAGCCAATGACGAAAAGCAATCATCGCGTTGTCGCGTGGTACAGGATTTCCATCCTGTTCATTTGCAGTATTGAACAATCAGCTGTCGCAGGTCTGTGCCTTTCCCCATGCCATTTACGATGCCACTGACATTCGCACAGACGTATAGGCTAGGGCAACGACAAGCAGAGCTCCATCTTCTGGATTGAGGGCAAGTTGGCGATTGCTTCATTCACTAAGGTAAAGATAGCTCCGCGATCTGATCTTGCGATCAAACACAAAACACTAAAAGCGATCGAAAACGCATCACGGGAAGCCACAGCTGCATTGTTTCTTGTCTGTTGTAAGTGTAAGGTGTATGGAGTCCGAATGACGGCCTGTTGTCCACCACTAGGGCGCTGTCAGAGACGAGAACGTACCTTATCGGCAATTGAGTGCACGAAGAAGCTTTTCCTTGGGTATCCAAAATTCAATCTGAAGGATCGCATCGTGCCTGCTAAGATTACTTTAAGGTACCAGAGTTAGAAATCTCAAAACCCCGACCTTCCTCGGAAAGACACAAAAGCAGGCGGGAGACACCTTCCATGAGAAGGCGATCTCACCTACCTTACCCCTGCCCTGCCGCCCGGCTCTTGCCCCTCCTCCAAGTCCGTCCTTCCGTCCAGGCTATCCCGCTCCGAACCTTCTCTTTTCCCAACACGCATTGGACAGGACCGTCCCGCCGTTCCCCCTTCTTGCCAGACGTGGAAATCTCCCGTCATCGGTGATTTTCGGGCAATTGCAGTCGGCCCCATATAATCAGAGCTGACCAATCATTGACACTCTTTGCTTGCCCGGGTGTGCGTCGGGACAGCCTTTCGTTTTCGCTAGCACCAAACACTTTATCTGCACCTCAGGCAGTCCATTTCGGTAGGTGCTGGCGCCGTGCTGCAGCAGCTGCAGATGCAGACTTGTTGGCCATGAACTGAGGTGTAGACCGAAAGGTAGCCCCCAGACACAGCATGAGCACCCAGGTCCAGGTCTGGACCAAGACACGCACCTTCCCTCCTCCTGCCTTTGAATCCCAATGCTCGCATAAGTTAAGGTACCTGCCTAAGGTAGCAAGCAAGAGCAGTGAGAGCTGCTCTTCCTCTTCCGTAGACTTTGGCAGTGAAAGAAATAAGCCTAAAACGAAGCTCAGGTCTGGGTTTCCGCGGACGTCGGCACCATCAAAGCTCAGGAAGGTACCTTCCACCTACTTACCTACCTACCTACCTCACCTACCTAAACTCGCTGTGTCGACACCATTTTTCCTTTCTTTTCTACTGCTTGCTGCTGTCATTTACCACTTCCCCCTTCCGTCATCGACAATCTTTCCTTGTGATTGTCCATCTCCTTACAAACAAACAAACATACCTCGCCCTCCTCCATCTGTCCTCCTCCATCTGTCGTTTCTTCTCTCTCTCTCATCCACCACCCCTCAGTCCAGGACCTCCAGGGCTGATCGAAGAAAAAGTGATTGCCAGCCCTCTCTTATCGACTGACAAAAGACGTTTATCCGGGAGAACGCGGCGACAGAAATTCTTCAACCGACACGACAACTCCGACCCGACTCAGGACGGGAACAACTCAATTGCTGTCTTTCGCGCGCTAATTACCTCTTGGTGGCCCTTGACCTCACTTCATCCTTGACGGCAATCCGCCATCGGTAATAATCGTATCCGCGATTACCGCACGTCACTCATACACGTCTAATCATAATCTTCTTCTTTTCCTTTTTCCTCTCTTGCTCGGCCAGGCCATTTCTCTCCCCCCTTCCCAAATTCACCGTCTTCGCTTTCACCTTGTCTGACCATCATCCCCTCCACGAACGTCAGGACGAACGCCCAGCCCACCTCCCTCCCAAAACCTTCGTTTCACCTTCCTTCATTCAGTTGCGGCTTGTGTCGCAAGCACGACTCTGTTCGGTCAGCGGTAGTACCCTGCTTCACCGCAACTTTGCCCCGAGCTTTCGACGCAGCGAATTTTTTTTTTTTTACCCTCTTCTTCCGATGACCTCGTCTGGTGATTAAAATCACCACCCGCATTTCTCCTGAAAACCCGTGTCTACGCCCAACGCACGCCAAGCACGATTGCCTCGTCTCGTTAATCGGAACCTTCCGCTTCCTTTTACTCCGCGAAAACCAGCTAAGGACACCGAACTCGCGACAATTGATCGCAACAGCAGTTCAACATGACACATCGTGACATGGTGTGATTGCCTCCAATACTCGCTACGACGATCTCAGACTAACTATTTCACAGGACGTCGTGCCCTGGGAGTGCCGCGACGTAGAGGACCAGGCCGAAGCTCACTACAACTCTCCTATTCGCGCAAAAAACAAGGTGCTCATTGATGAAAATGCGAGACTCAAGAGGCTGCTACGCGAGAACGGCATCTCCTGGTCATCTGTTTCCGCAAACTACCAGAAGCACACCCGTCATAATGGCCGACGCACCCGCTCTTCCATCTGCTCGGAATCGCACCATTATCCATACTTGCCAACCGAGGTTCTGTTGCGTATACTGAAGTATTCTTTGACTTCTACCAGTCCCATCATCGACCCTCTCTCAAAGCTCAAGCCCGAGAACATCACGCCCGTGGAGCGCTCCCGTGGCAATCAAATCGCCATCCACTTCTTGGCTACCTGCAAGGCCATGCACGAGGAGGGCAGTCGGATTTTGTGGAATCAGAATACCTTCGTTTTTACCACACAAGAAGCCGTTCGAAACTTCGCCGACCTCGACTTCACGTATCGCAAGAATATCAAGCATGTCAACTTCCGAATCATTGCCCAGTACTTCGATGACAAAAAGCGCAAGCACAAACTCGACCGATCCTACCACCCGTCCCTCAAGACTGATGTCACTCTTCGGACAATCCCACGCGCGAAGGAGAACACTTATGCTCGCGGTGGCTTCCGCTGCTACACTTGGGGTCAGGTGACGGATTTCCTGCGTGCCCTGCGCGCCCCCTTCGACCCGAAGCACGACAAGAAGTTGGTCCGCCCTCGACTCTTCCCCAATTTGGAATCGCTTCGTATTGATCTGGTCAATTTCATGGACGACTTTCTACCTATGCCGGGCAGCGATCTTCACGACATGGCGTCGCATGAACTGGGTTGCTCACTCAACGAGTTGCAGGTGACCGGTCTTCCCATTGACGATGCAGGCAGCAAGGCCACGGCCGAGCTGACTGGACTTATCCGAGACGAAGGCCTTTTCCTAGCTGGGTTACCCTCCTTCGTTCAGCTGAAAAATGCCCTGAGGCCACTTTCCGGCATATCCAGCTGCGCGCGTGTTGTCAGGGCATGGAAGACGCTGAAACCCAAGCCGAATGACGGTTCTTCCCACGATCCTGACTCGGACTCGGACATGGACTACTTTGGCCAGGACCACCGTCATCCCCGTGAACCCGTCATGCCTCCTGCGCCGCGGGAGACGGGCCATCCTAAATCCTTGCCTACCCGAAAGGACGTCACAATCTGGAAAAGGGTACCCAAGACTCGTGATGGCGATGAGCGTCAGTGGACTGAGTTTTGCCGTAGTAGCGGCTACCCCATGGAAGACGTCGAAGAGGAGATTACCAGTGACGATGAGCTGGCCGTGTGCCCCTGCTGCGGAGAGCCCCACCCTAGCTTGTTGGAGCTTCTCGAGATGGAGGGTGATGACGACGAAGACGAAGAGTTGTAAAAGGACTGAGAGATTACGACGTTGTATTTGCTCACAACCAAAGCCGATGCGTATTCAGCATGAATGGAGGTAAGGATTGTACTGACAGGGCTTTGAGAGAATTATGACCGAGGTGTTCGGGTTTCAGGTCACGGTTTTCTGGAAGGAAAAGCTTACGGATTCTTTTTGCTTGGCCATGCGATTATGATACCACATTTTGCTGAGAGGTACACAGATACCATTTTGCTAGTAATGGCAGAGATCCTTATCTAACTGTCATGTCTCCAATCCGACAAGTGACTCAATTTCGAGACGAACTCGGCGCCGCTTACCTTTCTCTGTAACCTCTCCATGCTATTGGCTCCCCAAATTGCCGGTCCAAGCTCTTGCTTAGTCTCCGCTTATCCTTCGCCTCTTCCTCCAACGCACGCAGCGCGTGGACCGACTTATCAACATCTCTCTGAGCCTCAGAAAACACGGCTTGGAGTGTATCCAACTCCCAATCAGCGTCTACTTCGTACTTGTCCGTCGACACCTGAAGACGTCGCCATTTGTTGTACCCATTCACTGGTGGCGCCCAAAAGTCAATAGCCTCTACCGCCCACCCCTTTTTCCTCGCATCGCTAATTTCGCGGTCAGCATCGTGGACTTCCCGCTCCACCTCGATCAGCAACTCGTTCAAAACCTCGAGATCCTCCCGGCTCCCCTTGACCAGGGCTTGCAGCTTGTACTTGTCCCACTCACCGTCGATATCGACCTGCCGCACCCGGAGCGGCTCGTTTCTCGCCCGGGGGACGGCTTTGCGGGAGAAGTCCCAGTCCCGGCTCAGCTGCGCGTCCGTCAGGGCCGGGTTGCAGGACTCGTAGTCGGGTAGGACGCGGAGGGCGGTCAGGACGCGGAGGGTTAGGGCTCTTACGGGGCCGGAGACGGAGGTGTAGGCCGTCGCGCCGGATGCGGGGAACGGGGCGGGCCGGGGGAGCGGGGTGGAGGGGACCCGGGTCGGGTGGGTTGTTTTTGGACGTTTGACGGGAAGGGAGATGGAGGAGTGCCGGGGGCGCTTGGGTGGCATGTTTCCTCTTTGGAGGGGCTGGGGGAACGGGGAGTTAGTTACTTTACCTTTAAGTTTTGAGAGGAAACTTGTAGTGTGGCGGGAAGGACTGGGTGTGGGATCGCAACGCTCAGGACAGAACTGAAAGCCGAGGCCCACGCCTTTTTTGTAGTTTCAAACTCGGATGGCAAGGCGGATTGTAAGTTCGGTACAATTTAACTGTTCTCTCTCGAATAACGTTTTGTTGTGTTGATGTGTTAGTGTCAAAGGACCTAGTCGGTTTCAGACACGGAGCGCCTTTGTACATAGCTTTGCAGCACAAAAAGCTTGAGATGGGGTGTTGTGTACTACAGGTGGTCTCCCGACGAACTATTCTGCTCTTTTGTCAGAGCCACCCCTATGTTGTCAACAACAATCGCGGGTATTGTTCAATGTGTCCAAAAAGAAAGAAAGAAAGAAAGGGTAGCGGCCAAGACTGCCAACATTGAGAATGACGAGAACGGCAAAAAGGCCGCTGCGGGGGATCAGTGTCCATGTTTGCAGGGGTCGTAGGGTCGCCATTCGAGCGCAAGTGATATGAGAATCCACCGGTCTTGTGTGCCAAAGTTTTGCCAATGTGGGTGGTACTTTTCGATGACCATCATTCATTCCTTGCGTTTTACACTGGCAAGCAATCTAAGGACAGTGCTGCCTCTGGTCCCTTATATGGATACTCGGTACAAGTACCTCGGCTGCCTCGAATTCCAGAGTCACTACAAGTAATTAGAGCAGTCTCGCGTGGCACCAGACCGCAAAACAAAAAAAGTGGCCAGAGCTTCTGTCATCCCCTTGCCAGCGTTTGTCTCCTTCGGCTGCAATGTCAACGACCCCCGGAATGGAGGAACCAATAACATCGGTAAAACAGGCAAGAATCCACACTGGGGACCCAATCAGAGCTCGGAGAACTTCAATGGGGAGACCAATGTTGGGGATGACCAGCCGTATTGCTGGTCTGAACGGGAATTTGCCCATCTTCGCGCGTTGGTTCGTACAGGAAAGAAGTGGATATTAGCCGGGGTTGGCGTTCGGGTGGAAGCGTTGCATCCGGGCGTCTTAAGAGAGGGAAATTCCCTAATGTTGGGAGTGTGGGAGGGGGTTTCTCCCTTCTTTCTTCGTCTTTCGTCGAGCGCATTACACACAGCCGTGAGTGACTTCGTCTTATATCTCCAAGCCAGCCTCAACAACTTCCACTTGTGGCCTGTCTCACGTAGCCGGACGGAAGATGCTAACTGCAGCAGCCTGCATTGCTTTAATCGCTGAACCGGAACAATGCAAGCCCCTCACGGAGATCAGAATGTACGGTTGCAACTTATACCTATCCACTCTTTCACCTGGCATGGCCGACTGACTTGAACTCCACCCAGCCGCCTCCTGAAGCGGATGATGCATCAGACTTTAGCGATGTAAGCGAGCTTCAATGCAAACAGCGGAAGCCAAATGACGTGAGATTGACTTTGAATAGGGCTACCAGTCGTCCGATTATACGTCGCTGAGGTCGAGCATCCTGGAGGGCCAGCTGGAGAATGGGAGGACGTACCATTCCATGAGCGCAGGCAGTACGTCGGTGATTCCGGTCAGGATGGACCAGCGGTGGCACAGAAGCTTACCTTTGCACAGAATACAATTACCCTAACGACGACGTAAGTATTGGAGATGAGCTCTCCACGTTGCATCCCGTAGGCCGGGAGCTTTACTAAAGAATAGGCGAATGATATCTAGAGGGAGAACGAACGTCTCGGTAGGAACGCCTGTTGTAGACGCCTACTGTATTGAACCTCAAGAATGCTAACGAGACCATTTAAGACGTGCAGCATAAAATCTGGATCATTTGCTTCAAGGGTGATCTGGCGCTCAACCCCGGTCATCGGACTGCCAAGAGAGTTCTCGACATGGGCACCGGCACTGGAATATGGGCAATCGATTACGGTGAGGGAAATGCCTTCACGCCCCTCATTCACTCTACTCATGTGAAGAGAAGTCGTGTGCTGATACTGAACAACAGCGGACGCGTTCCCTTCTGCTGAGGTATTGTTCTTAACCTTTGACCGAACGGAATAAGGCTGAGTGTAGAATCGCATCCAGGTCATTGGTGTCGACCTAAGCCCGATCCAGCCGGGATGGTAAATACTTCGGAATCGTCACCTTGAGGGCGCCGTTACTAAAGCTCAGAACAAGGACTCCACCTAATTGTTACTTCGAACTCGATGATCTCGAGAAGGATTGGTTGTGGAAAGAGCCATTTGACTTCATCATGTGCCGCGGCATGGCGGGCACATTCGCCGACATACCTTCCATGATCCAAAAGGTCTACGAGTACGGCATCTCACATTCCACAACTAGCTTTCTGTTGATAGGCTGTATCACAATGGCCAGCTTCCATACTAACGCCAACCGTCTCTATAGTAATCTCACTGCTGGCGGGTGGTTCGAACTCGGCGACCTCTCACTGCCCCTCGGTTGCGACGACGACACTTTGTCCAAGGACTCCGCTATTTGGAAATGGCATGATAAGGTGTATGAGGCCTCCAAAAAGCTCGGTCGACCCATCGAGAGCATGTCGACTCACGTGGACGCTATGAAGACGATGGGCTTTGTCGACATTGAAGTACGCGAGTACAAATGGCCTTTGAACGGGTGGCCGAAAGACCCCCATCTGAGGGAGCTGGGTGAATGGCAACATTGGAATCTCGACTTGGGACTTGAAGGCCTCTCGTTGGCCCTGCTCACTCGCGCCTTGGACTGGAGCAAGGCCGAGGTCCTTGCTCTGTGCGCGTTGGCGCGGAAGGACCTTCGAAATCTTAATATCCATGCGTACTGGCGAGTGTAAGTACGGAGAGACCGGCCAGGATTGTTCCTTCTGCTGACTTTGCTTGGCAGTAACTGCGTCTATGCGAGGAAGCCAGAGAAGGACGAGAAGACTCACGAAGTCGCCACACATGTTGGGTGAATGGCCAAGTTTCCGGCCTTGGCTTTATAGGTCTTATATATTTACAGACGCATAACCAGCTATCTTTGCCATCAATATGATCTGACTTGGCCATTGAGTTCTCCGAATTCAGTGATTCTCACTGATGACTTATTGCATGGTCTCTTTGAGAATTATCAGTGAATGCTTTGGAGATAATTGATACTTTATGATGTGATTTCCCGAAGGCTTATCCGTGTGTGGTCTCCTCCTTGCTCGATTCGACGTGGTGAACTTGCGTACCGATTTCCAAACAGCGGTTCGAGTACTTCTCCGGCACCCTATGTGCGTCTGAATTGTATTCTAACCCCCCTTGGCATGGTGACCGCCCTTACGTTATCAAAACATTCCGAGACGCTCTTCATGACCGTCTGTAGCTCTTCGGCAAAGGGGCCATCTCCTCGCTTCTGCGACGTGTCGCGCTTCCGCTTCCGAATCTGGCTTTGGAAGTGTGGAAGGCAGCAGTAGCTTTCCAGGTATTATACAAAGTGTGTTGTGCATAGCAGAGCACATGATATGGGTTAAATGTGTGGAAAAGTGTAATTACCCCCATGTGGCTGAACATGGCTGGGTGGCAAAAGGCACGAGAAGATCAACCACCGTTGCTCGCAGACAAGCCTGCCTTGGGACTGGGAGATTCGGGAGATGAGACCTTCGAAGTTGCGGCGGGATACAAGGTAGCTCGTCTTGGGTCATGAGTGTGCCATGGCGTCATCAAAGGCTTCGTCGTGTTAATCTCATGAGATACAGGTCTGAGATCAGACCCCCTTGTCTGTTACGTCACGTGGGTAGGCTGGGCCTACTTCAGCACCTTCAGCACCTTCCCTTTCTTCCTCTTCTTCCCTCATACATACACACAACCAACAACAAGAAGAACCACCAGATTCGCCTATAGGCAGCCCAGATCCATTATATCATGATACCTGCTCTTTAGCTGCTCTTCACATTATCGCCCCTGGCACCTTCACCCCGAATTGACCCTGAGTCACGATGATGCTTTCAACGCCTCCTTTATGCTGGTGGATCAACTCTAGGGGTTTGTCCCGCTACGTTTGCCATTTCTAGAGGCATCCCAAACCTTTCATAGATTAGGTAGATCTAGGTGCCCGTGTATTGAATGATTCGCTCATGAATCTATCTAGGTATCTTTTATGCATGCCCCGTGAATGTCTCGTTCTCTCAGTCCAAACCTTCTCGCCACGTCATCGCGCGATGGATGCTCAGGTGCGCCTTCCCTGGTTCCACTCTCACCCTCGCCGGAGTTCGGTTTATCTACTAGGGAGTGTTGTGATAAGCCCACTACAACCCTGTCTTTCTATAGCTCACGGGGGCGGCAAGGCAGCTGTGTTGGTTACATCAGTCTCCCGCGGCCAGAACTGGTCACGGGGACTTTGCCTGGTATCACCGGGAGCGTAACTATATGGATGCCCAACTACACTACTCGTGTGGCAAGGATAAGACTCCCACTCACCCGCTATACTGTCGGAAGGCCTAAAATCCCCGGTTATAGTTCGCCTATAAGTAGTTTATTACCTCCTAGTTAGGGGTAAATTAGGTAGACTTTATCTTATACCTACGCTAAAACTACTTCTATAATAGGATCTACCCTAGATACTACTATAGACTTAATAGTACTTCCCTAGTGAATACTATATTTTATAATAGTATATTCCCCTCTAGTACTTTAGTACTATAGAATTAAAAACCTACTTAATTTAAGACTAGAAAGTATTTAATTATCTACTTATTTAGTAGGGGAATTAGTCTTGTTATATAGAATTCTCAGTTAATTATTTTAATTTAATAAGTTCTAGTTTTCACTAAGTATACGCTCGCTCTATCTTGTGATGCGATAATCCCCTTCAATGCATCCACTACTTCATCTGAACTTTCGTAACCCTCATCCCAGCACATCTGAATAATATGGCTAACTATGATTCCTTCCAGATTGGGAAATTCCTCCGTAGCGTACTTTTTCTCAATCTCGTCATCCTCCAGTCCATCATATGGCGGAGCCCAAGCCATCAGCTCGTAAATGGCAGACCCAAGTGCGAAGAGCTCTCGTTTTCCAGCTGGCCGGCTCGGGAAGTCTCTCCCACGAAGCGGTAGTTCGTAGCCGGCTTCCTCATATATGATGGGCTTGAATTCGTCGCGCCCATGAATTAAGGAACCGCCAAAGTCTCCAATCTTAACACGATAGTCATCGACGACAAACAGATTGCGGCAACTGATATCACAGTGTTGTACCCCCATCTTGTTGATATGGCTCAGGCCGAGGGCTGTATCTAAGGCCATTCGAAGTCGGATGCCTTCTTCAAGTGGTGTCGCCTTGTGTTCTTTGATGAAAGTGCGCGCGTCGCCGAGAGCTGCGTATTCAAGCCGAAGGGAGTTGACACCTGGATGTACTTCTTCGAGACCATAACAACGCAGGATCTGCGGATGTTCGCCAAGGTGCTCGTAAACAGAGGCCTCTCGAGCCAGAACGTCCTCGCTATTATGTTGGCACAATGCGCGCAACTCGCCGCCTTCCCACACCTGATATCCTTTGAGTGCCGTCTTTTTGTCTGTAGAAGTCACAAAACAACTACCACCAAGACCGACGATTGACCACCACATGACAGCAAGTGAAAATCCCTATACTTGTTGAGGACCGTTCGATTGAAAATATCGGCGAAGGTCAATCAAAAGCTGTACTGAATGAGCTTGTCGGAGAATAAGATAACACTGTGCCAACTCGGAAATTTTGACGCAGTCTTCTGGCTATTCGAAAAAGGGTGTCCGTAGATCAGAGTGGGATGGGTGTGGTATTTCTACTTCCACGCTCTCGGATTAACCGTATCCGGGTTCGGTGGCGGAGTCCTGTGGCTGAGAGATAGATGGCTTATGTTGGCTCGCGCTACTAAGAGGTGGTGGTGAAACATAGCAGGGTTCTTAAGTAGCCAGATATTGGGTAGAAATGAGGGCTCCAGGAGTGCAATATCATGAGTTTATTTAATACTGAAGAGGGAGGGTTCTATCTATGGACGGGGAGGTTATAACCCCCATATATATATATATGTGGTGTGACATGGGTCCCCTACACCGCCATATTGTAGGCCTGACACCAGTCAAGCATGGCGTTTCCAAGACACGCGCCAGAACAAGTACGGTCACAAGCCACCGGATGGGCATCTTCTCATACCATCTGATGGAGCCACTTTGCGGAAGTTGTAAACCTTCGAGGGATACAGGTCCTCGTCTGGAGCTTGTTGAACTGGTTGGAGACTGCCACAAATCAAGCACTGAGAAGGTATATTAAGGATGGGTTATTCGGCAAGGGATGGCTATATGTCTGATAACACTTTCGGATCCTCTTGAGCTTCCCGAAGTACCCTGTCGATTGAGAGATACAAATCAATATCCTGTGTCTTCCATCTTCCGACGAGCATTGCCGAATACATCTGGAGGTGCTCAAGATGCTGAACTACAAGCTTAGTATGGCAATTTCTAAGATTGAGTCGGTAACCAAAAATAGCTCTCTGTCCGGCGTAAACAAGTGGCAGTATGTATGGGTTCGAGAGGCTATCGACGAAGCAATTTCCCAGCTACAGCAGTGGCAGAGTATGTTTGATCCGACTTGGTATCTGATCCTCCGTATGGGCAACAAGCTCATCGACGATGAACTTTCAAAGTCCCCCAACACCCCAGACGCTCCTACAAAATCAACTCATCAGACATGACCATCCTTGAACCCTTGAATTCCACGGAATCCACATTGGAGGTAGCCCAAAGACTCCGGAACACGCTGAAAGGAGAAGGAACTGCTGATATGCATGTTACCTTACCGGAAGATGGTCTTGATTGGCGTGACCTTGAGACCATTGAGCACTCAGCAACTTCTCTCGTTCGGAAAAGGGATTCCGCTAAGGTTTTCATCATCGACCGCGTGATTGCAGTCCAACTACGATACTTCAGGTCTGAGGTCCGACGTAGAAAACATGGCCAAGAAGCTGAGGAGAGACGGGATCGCCGCCTTCGGTCTCCTGAGCTGCAAGGGTGTTATCAAGCGAAAAAGACCAGAGGGCGCGAAAACTCGCTTCAATGAACTTGGTTTTCAACATTCCTGGTTCTGAGACGAATACGTACCCTACCAGCTTACGTTCTCATCTCACGAGAGAACGTAGCTCTAGCCTGAGCCGAGTATTGGACATAGCCTGCCAACTGGCGAGAGCAGTTAGCTACGTTCACACGTTCGACTTCGTTCACAAGAACATACGACCCGAAACGGTTCTCGTATTCCCGGAACCGAACTCAACTTCGTCCTCCGAGCTGGGCTCGGCCTTTCTCCTAGGCTTTGACTCTTTCCGCCATGTCAACTTCCACACCCCGAAGGTGGGCGACGAAGCTTGGGAGCGAAATCTCTACAGGCACCCGAGCCGACAAGGCATCCAAGTCCAGGAAGCCTATATCATGCAGCACGATGTGTACAGCCTTGGGGTTTGTCTCCTCGAGCTTGGCTTGTGGGAGAGCTTCGTGAATTATAGGACTATTGGAGGTGAAACGGAACCGGAAAAGACTCCGGGGACCGGTCTAGGTCTGGGAGTAGGAGACTTTGTATCCCAGCCAGGATACTTTTCGCAGACATCCAAGACCAAAGATCACTTGGTGATCTTGGCAAAGACTCGCTTGCCGATACGCATGGGGGACAGATATGCCGCGGTGGTCGTTACCTGCTTGGCCGGCCTTGACTCAGACAATGGGGAGTTTCTGGAGGACGATATGCAGGACGAGGACGGAATCCTAGTGGGCGTCAGATTCATCGAGATAGTCCTGCTTAAGCTTGGAAGCATTGTACTATAAGGAGTCCGAAGCTGGCTTGCTGACTATTGTCATGCGTCATTTCTTCGCCAGGTTCCTTTGTCCCAACTGGAATACAAAGGTAACTACAAACACCAGCACAACCAAGGCACTCTTTGAACCCTGAATCTTTGTCACTGATTCGGTCTTATCTGAAGATGTCATTGCAGGCTATATTGGTGACTCGTGAGGTACGACTCCAGCTAGTCAAAGTCAAAGCTGGCGCGTTTCCACCACGTCGGCTGCCTGCAGAATTCGCTGCAAAACCCTTCTCGCTCAGAGCCACTGTACGGTGATGGGAGCTTCGCGGTCGCAGACTCACGAGTGGGTCGAGTAAGATGCGATTGTGACCATTTGCGACGCTTCAAGTCCTAGGTTTCTGGTTTGTATGGAAACAAAGAGAGAGAGAGACAGAGAGAGGGAGATAAAGAGATAGACAGAGACACTCACTCATCTACAACAACGCAAGACTTTATCGAAATATGAGATAGGAATTGCTAACACGACAATGAGAAAGCTATGAAAAGGTGGTTGAGAAGAGCATCTCATCCGTCTAGGCGATGTCAATCAAGTTCTCTTCGTTGCTTCGAGACACTTTCCTCCGCTCTTGGCTGGCAGCAGCCGAGGAATCACCATCGACCTCAGGGTCGTACTGCCGAAACCCACAGTACGTCGACGATCCGCCTCCACCCACCTCCGGATCGTCCTTGTACGGGGCGAAATCCCCCTCGGCCCGCGTGGCTCCAGGTGCGCGTTGCGCCGTGTCGGAGCTCTCCTCGGATCCGTCCTTCTTCGTCGCCTCCGCGTCGGAGCGCTCGACCATGGCGGACCGCCACTCCCGCCGCTCCCTCTCGATCTCCTCCAGCCCGCCGTCGGGGGAAACGACCGCCAGCGGCCGGAGGAAGTCCCACATCACCAGGTCGTGCACGAGGGTCTCCTTCAGGAGCTTCTGCTGCTTCTTGCTGGCGTGGCCGGCGGACTTGGAGACGAAGTCGTGGAGCGTGCCCGAGAGCGCGTCGAAGGACCGGCGCACGTCGCTCAGGCGGTCGAACATGGTCCTGCAGATCTCGTCCTTTTGGCTCGTGAGCGTGACGAGCCTCTCCTTCGTGAGCTTGCCCGACTCCATGTCGCGGATCATGAGCTTGGACATGTCGGCATGCAGGTCGAGGCTGGCGTGGAACAGGGCAATGTCGGTTCGGCTTGTGGCGTGGAGGGCCTTCAGGCGGGCGAGGGCAGCACGCAGAGATTCCTTGGGGGGAGCCATGTTTTAAGTCGTGCTGGGTGAGTAGTCTAGTAGTGAAGGGGGGAACTTTGGAGGTTTGGGTTGATTGTTGGTGTTGTTGTGTTGTCGTTGATGATTGTTTGTGATGATGAGTCTCGGATTGGATAGGTTGCTGTTGATGGCGACTAAATGCCATTTACTTATACTCAACTTGAACAAACCAAGGCAGTGGTAGTCTTGTACCTTGAAACAAAGATTTGGTTCAGTCAATGTTTTGTACAATTGGATTACTCAAGATACCAGGGCCATTGTTAGCAACAAGGTTCCCTTCTTTGCCACCTTTGTATTGCGTGGCTCGTACAATCGATGAGCTTGAGTTGTTTTTTCAAGTCAACCATGGATTTAGTGCACAATGCGATTATAATGAGCTGAGCTTTTAGAGCATACAAGTTCGGCAAAATCAAAGAGGGACGATGTGCGACTATGGTATCTTCTTCTTCGTTGTCTAGACTCTTTGAACATAGACTATGTGTTTCTTTTTTCGTTGAAGTATCCCACTGTTGCCATTTTTTGCCAATTTTGAAACCCCTCTGTCGTAGTCTCCCACCGATTTCATCTCCTTCCGCTATTATGATCTCGTGTCTTCACTACGGCAACCTTTAGCGTATCTATCTCGACACCGTTGAACGTAGCCGCCGCTAGATGTTGCTTTGGGTAAGCTGGGTTCTCTTGCCTGCCGCCATTGCCGCTGGCGTCAAATGCACTTCCGTCGCGCGCCGAACACCAGCCCACCATGACCGAGTTAATGACTCAGCTGAGCTTTGATCTCGCGCATCAGTCTGTTGGCCATGAGTACCCGCAAATCCTTGTCCTTCTCCCCGACGAACTGCTGAGTGGTTTCCGCAAGGTCTTGCAAGCCTTGAGTCTCGAGTCTCGTGATGAGGTCCTTGAGCATGAAGCTGCGAGCGGCAGCGCTGTCCTACTGCGCCATCTTATCGAGTGCCTCCAACGTCGTGGCAAGATCTTGCAGGCTGCCGTCTAAAATCTCAGCGCTCTGGGTATCTCCGTTGTCTTGATTGCGACCGACTGGCTCAGCTTTGTGAGGAAGCGTGCTTGTAGGTTGAGAGTCATATCCGCCGCTGTTGTCGTTGTATGAAGAGCTCTCGTCACTGCTGTCGCTGCCTCGCTCATCTGAATCGTCTGAGTCGTCGTAATCGTATCGGACGAGCTTGGTCTTTCGTCGTCCACCCATCGTGAACACTTGCCGTTTCGAGCCGGCCCGGTTTCGGTTTCTTTTGGTCGCCGCGCGCTTGCAATTCGGCGCAATGGCAACAGACAACACTGTATTCTCCAAGCTGCTGAAGTCGGGAGTGACAAGACGCATCGCCTGCCTTGTGTACACGTCCTCTCCAGTGCTGCAACGGTTCAGAAAATTCAAAGCGGCTAAGCACTGGCGCATCGGGTCCCAGTCAAGCAAACTTGGAGGAGGTTCAAGCTGGAATCTCAGCAATAACGCGTACAGTCTCCACCTGACAAAAGTCTTGGTGCCGGCGCGGATCCCTCTGATGTTCTGTGCAGAGTCGCTGTGGTGCAATTTCCACGACGGATGTTTTTTCATCGTCCTCGTGAATTCAGCAGACAGATCGGAGATGACGTCTCGCTTTTCACCCTCCGGAAGCAGGACATCGTCGACGTCGGTGTTGAAGAGCGTCGTTGCCAGGTTAAGCCACGCGATTTGATCTTATCCTGATGACAGGGCTCTCGGACCCAGCTGTACTTTTGTGGAGGGAGGGTCGTGACGGTGGCGCTGCTGCCGCCGCCGCTGGGATTGGTGGACAGTGCCATTTCGTCTGCCACATGAGTAACTGCGATCACGGGCATGGAAGCGAACGCGATGGACAGAGATCTCGCAACCGGCTAAGAGGGCACGAAAATCATCACCTGCTTCAGGTGAGTATGATCTTTCCCACAGAAGATGAAGGGTACTCAGGCTAATGCGCCGAAATCTGGCTTGATTTGCGAGCTTGTCGACAAAATAAATAACTTACGGCGATGTGCAGAGTCGAGAAGGGATGTTGCATTCGGCGGAGAGATGGAAGGTCTCAAAGAAGCGGGAAGCTAGCTACCTTAGGTACCTGAGTGTATGCCTGAGCAGGTTGCCAGAAGTTTGGCCAGATAAGATAGGTTACAGGTAGGCAACGATGCCAGAATGCTTTCATACAGGTAGCTAGCTTCGATGAGAATTTGTTGCGCAGTACAGCCCATCCTTAGGCAGCTTTACCACCGTCCCATGTTTAGCTAAAACCAGAATCTTTCCAGCGCACCACCCTCACCTCGCGACCGCCGCGAGAATTCCTTCAATCGCTCTCGGCCAGGTTGCCGGGCAGATCCCGATACGGATTCTGCGGATCCGCGAGCTCCTCCTCGACGGTCTTCAGCGTCTTGATCACCTTGGCGGGGCTCCCCACGGCGACGGAGTACGGAGGCAGGCTCTTCGTCACGACAGCGCCGGAACCCACCGTGGTACCGCGACCGACGGTCACGCCGGGCATGATGATCACGCCGCCGCCGATCCAGCAGTCGTCCTCGACGGTCACCGGAAGACCGTACTCGACGAACTTGATGCGCGAGAGGACCGACGTGTCGTGGCCGGCGCCGTAGATGCTGACGTTGGGGCCGAACTGGACTCGGTCTCCGATGGTGACGAGGCTGATGTCGAGGATCGTCATGCTTTATTTTTTCCAACCCACCCCCGGTCCCAATCAGCAAAACTCGAACCTGGAGAAAGGTCGAAGGTAGGGCGACGTACTTGAAGTTGACGAAGCAGTTCTTGCCGAACATGACGTTGCACCCGTAGTCCACGATGAAGGGCGCCTCGACGAAGGTGCCGGCGCCGACCTTTCCGAGCATCTTGTCGAGGATTTCGGACTTCTTCTCGCTGATCTCGTCGGCGGTGTGCTTGCGGTGGTCGAGGTCGTTGAAGTCCCGTGCCAAGCACCGGCCCCGGTGCCGGCCCTCGACCAGGATCGGGTCGACGGGGTTGTACCTGTCATCGCACGGCCCCCGCCCGCGTTCAGCTCACATGCGGCCCCATCCTTGCCGGAGTTTGGTCGGATGTTGGTGGGGAGGGAGGTAGACTAGGAGAAAGGTTGCTCTTACATCATACCGGAAATCATCAACTCATAGTTCTCGCACCACGGTGTGTTCTTGAGTGTGCGAGCGACCTCGATGATGGCGGGGTCTTTCTGGGATCTGGCCACCATTGTGAAATATGATCAACGTCGAGAGACTGGAATTTGCTGTTGTCGTGTAAGAGACGGGCTTGTAACAAAGGTGAGGACGGGTGGAAATACAGAATCTGAGGTCCTTCGACTTGGACTTTTATCTGGAACCGAATTCCCAAGACGTCGGTCTTCCTGCAATGTAAGCTGTTCGTTTCTCAGGCGGCTAGTATGTTCGAGGCGGAGACCCCGCCCTAACCGCTTCCCTGAAAGAGGAATGTGGAGCTGGAGCTTCAGCCGAGAATTACCCCGACGGCCTACATTTATACGAATTAGCTAAACATCCGGTCATATTTACGACGATGATGAATGGTCCGGATCTACCGGTTTGCACCATGAGGTAAACATGTACTTCGTGCCTGCCCAATGTCTAATACGATCGTCGCTCGTATGCTCATCATATCAATAAACTAGTTGTATGTGTGAAAAACCCTACAGTGTACCAGGCGCCTCGCCAGCCCAAATGCCAAGTAATAGTTGAAAGAGGTCGAAACGTAGCCCGCGTGCTTCAACCGCTGGCGACGTGTTTCCTGCGACTTGCCAGCCGCTGCTTAGAAGCCTGCAACCTCTCATCGTCCATGGCCGACCGCCATGTGCAGTCGCCCGCAAACTCGCACATGCGACATTTGTACGCCTCCTCGATCTGCACGCCCCGCGGCTCTCGGTCTGCTCGCCACCATTCCATCGTACTGCCTAGGTAGAGATTGAGCGCGCGATCGTCCATGGGGAAGACCTGGCTGTCGATGAGCGACCCGTCGCCACGGTATCTGTACTCGACCGCCAAAAGCCTCCCGATCGAATCCGTGCCGTGGGGAAAAGTCTGTTTCAACTCCGAGACGAGGAGAGGGAGGAGCTCCCGAAGAGATGTGTACTTGATCAAGTCTGGCGTGGAGACTTGTGGCTTGTTCGACGTCGCGTCTGTCTCTGTACGCGAGGGTGGCGGTACGTAATCACCGTCGGTGGAGGAATTCACGTCAAAGAAAAGCTCGTCGTGTAAGCTGCCAATTTGAGCAATGAAGGAATCCGAGAATGGCTTGTCGGCGTCGAGGTTATACCGCCGGAAGATACGCAAGTAGTCCAGCTTGTCTGCCGCCATTTCTGACAGAAACCGCTGGTACAGGAAGAGCTGCACCTTTGCAGGCCGCAGCATCACGGGACTGTTGGGCGCCTTCATGGACCCTCGGGTCTTGACGTCGGTCAGATAGACCTGGGGAATCTTTTCCTTCGCCGAGTTCTTTGAAGGAAAGTAGTCCGTGATGCTTGCTTGGCTTTGGTTCTCCGACTCCTGGGTCAGTTGTTCCTCAAACTCTGGGTCGGGATTCTCGTAACTCAAGCCGTCGATGACGCCATTAACGAGGTTGCCGTCCACGAAGCCCCAAACTTCCAGCTCGCGGGTCATGCCGGTGTCACGGAGTGTTCGCAAGCCTTGGATCAAGTTCCACATGCGCAGGCCGAATCCATCCTCTTTGCTGGCAATCTCGACACGAACCGTCGTATGTACTTCGTCCTCGAGGTCTTGGTGCACCTTGGTCCCCTGCTTCATCGCCGCCGTCCTCGTCTTCCGGCCGAAGGGCAGTCTCGTCAGAGTGTAGAAGTACTGAAGCTCGCACCATGCGCCAGCTGTGAGATCCGTGACCGTGAACGGCTTTTTCGGGAACGAACGAAACCGCACGAGAGGTGATCGTGTATCGTCGGAGGGCTCTGCGGGAGGAGCTCGTTTTGGCTTGGAGGAAGAGGCACCGGATTCGCCGATTGACAACGCCTTACTCACTAGTCGCTTGCCAGTCAGTCAGTTTTCGACGAAGCAACCAAACCAAGCATACAACTTACAATCCGGGTAACTGACGACGCGGTCGCCATTTGACGAAGGGGGCCCCGTCCTAAACTTCCCCTCCTCTGTGCCAAAAGGAGCCCTGCGACGGCTCCGCGGTGACCGCAACGGGGCCTTTGCCGAAGCAGACGGCTCGTAAGATGTGGAATCGGAGGCAGCATCGTTCAGGCGAAACTCTTCCTCAGCGACGGTGTCGATACCCAGGTCGGAGGCGACAGCAGTGGCAGCGGGATGCGTGGACGTGGGGTGGGGGATGTCGGTAATGAGCTGGCTTAGCAAAGTCTCGTCCTCTAGAGAAAGATCATAGCCATATTCATCGTCAAATTCGGGCAAAAACGAAGCTGCCATTGCGTTGCGACTCTGGATTCATGTGGAGTGGTGGTTGGGGTTTGGGGGTTTTGGTTGGGGGGGGTTCCCATCAGCGAGCGTCACGACTCAGCGGGGCGATCGCCACTAAAACCGCGGAGCGCGCTGGAGGGAAGTGGCGATGGAGACGCGGGCTCAGGTGCTTTAGTGGTAGGTGCTAGCCAATTAGAGGCCAGCCTTTGGTCACCACCTCCATCACTACCCTCTTATGTCAACACCAAAATGATGTACAGCTCGCTCTTCTTTGAGTACATAAGATTTGTTATGAAATTCGCAGTCGTAAGCTCAAATCAAGGATTTAGAACCAGCAATTGAAAGCACTATTGCGCTCAATCCGCGCCTGAAAATGATGAACTCCTCGTAGCCGCAAGACGAAGACGAATGAGCGCAAGCCCCCGTGCCTGTTCGAGCTGAAATTTCACTTTCTCAAGCAGGCAAAATGCGCCGTCTGGGTAGTGTATACTTTACATACACAATCAAGTCACATTCTTGATAGCAATGGTCGATGTACACGACGCACATGAATCTGCAAGCGTGAATTCATCCCGATACATCAACGCAGTCAAGCTCGCAGTACAGCTCCTTTTTGACGTCCTCGCTCGCCCAACACATATCAACACCATTCCTCGCCAACTGGACCATGTCCTTCTTGCTCATCCCACAATAGGTATACACCTTCTGCATGTTCCCATCGACCCACACGTCATGCATGTACACCGGATCGTCACTATTGATACAAAACTTGACTCCCTTCTCCCACAGCTTCCGTATCTTGGGAAACAGCACCTCCGTCGCCGTTCGCCGGTGATACGCGTGAGGACACAAGGTCAACCCGATGTTCCTCTCAACCAGCCCCTCGAGCAACTCCTCACGATCCGCCGCATCCAGCCCGTGATCGATCCTCTCCGCCCCCTTCCCCCCACAGACCTCGAATATCGCTTCACGGACATGCTCGTACGTGTCCTTCTGCCCAAAGTCGCAGTGCGTAGTGACGTGCAGCCCGTCCCTCCTCGCCCGCTCGAACCCCCTCTCGAACAGCATCGGCGGTCTCTCGTACGCATTGCTCGCCAGCCCGACGGCGTGGAACAGCCCCTTCCCGCCCTCGACGACGACGTCGCCCGCGGCCCACGGCCTGGCAGCTTCATACGCCGCGAGCCCGTCCTCGACGCTCTCGTCGCGGATGAAGCAAAAGATCCAGTTCGACCTCACGCCGAGCTTCTCCGCGCCGTCGCGCCGGGCCCGCAGATAGCCGTTCAACACGTCGGCGGCGGGGACGCCGCGCCTGGTGTGCGCCTGGATGTCGAAGAAGGGCTCGACGTAGCGCACGTTCATCTCGGCGCACCGCCGGAAGTAGTCCATTGACATTTCGTAAAAGTCGTCTTCCGTCTTGAGGACCTCGCACCCGGCGAAGTAGGCCTCGAGGAAGGTCGGGATGCCCGGGACGCGACCGTTGATTTCCGGTCGGTGGTTGAAGAAGACTTTGTAGGACTGCAGGAGGTCCTCGTACGTCTCGTATTGCAGCGGCACCGAGTTGCGTTTGGCGAGCTTCCAGCGGAGGGACGGCAGGAGTGTGCCCTCGATGTGGATGTGCAGCTCGACTTTGGGCAGCGAGGCGATGAACGGGGAGATCTCGAGGCCGTCCATTGTGAACGAGCGATCGGTACCGCGTACCCGGTGACAAGTTTTGGGCTACGCAAGATAGAGGCGTCCGATGGAAGTGTTTGGCAGCGTGAATCGTCATCAGAGGATACGATATCTTCACATTCAGAGTGTAAGACACCTATGACCGATCGGCCGGCCGGGGAATGGTAAGGCGAAGCCCTGCCGCGTCGGACAGGGTCCGACTCTTCAAATGACCTCGTCAGCTACAAAGCAAATGACTGTCGCCCAAGTGGTCTAGTCCTGCGCTGTTTGCAGGTCCAGCCATGAACAGGGTCTCGAATCACGGTCAATTTGATGGGGTTTCGCCGGCCGATGTTCGCAGTGTTGTGGGGTGAACTGTAAAGGATTCGATAAGACTAAATTTTGGGGCATTTCCTTCTCCAGATTAGCCAACCATAACCGCCTAGCCGGTATCAAAGCGCTTGCCTATGGACCCAAGTATTACCTCCGTCCGCCATCTTCAACCTCGACCAATCCCGCACACAACTGAGCTGCGATTAGGCGGCGCTCTTACTGGATAAAGGCGGAGTGGTAACGTCGCATCCTGTCGGTTCGGATATTCGCCGACAAGTGGAACGAAGTTTCGCGCAGGGAGCGCCGTCGTCTATTCGGCGGAATCTAGTGGTGCGGAGCAGGCGTTCGTTCGCTGCGCTTATCTCCCGCCCGCTTTCATTCCGGCTCGCGGTGGTTGGTTCGTCGGAGCAGGCGAACGCGTCGTCGGGGGGAGATCGGCAGATAAGACGACTGGTACATTTTTACTGCTTGTCTGTGTTCCCGCGGGAAGGTCGCTCCTGCACGGAATCCAATGGTCAGGTTCTTCAAAAGGGCGATCACTCCCCAAGGGCGCTGTCGCGATGCGACGATTCGTGCTCCCGCACAAGCATCGAGTTCTCGGGCAAACGACGACGAGAGACACAGTTTGCTGGCCAACATGGGCTCGACACCAAAACCGCAGCAGAACCCGCCCGATGAGTTGCAGGGCGGGGCGAGACGGCATGTCGACACTGCGATGGCCAAGAAGATTCTTTGGAAGATTGACCGGACGGTCATTCCGCTTCTTTTCGTCACGTATATGCTCAACTTCATGGACAAGACCATCTTGTCCAGTGCATCCGTCTTTGGTCTTCGAAATGACACAGTGAGTGTTCGGTTTTCCGCATGCACCGCAGTCGCGATGTGCTGCTAAAGCGTCTCGATAGCATCTGAAAGGCCAAAACTACAGCTGGGTTTCCAGCATCTTCTACTTCGGCTATTTTGCCTGGACGTATCCGACGACGCTGCTCATCGCGCGCCTACCCGTCGCCAAGTACATGACCGCCAACACCTTCTTCTGGGGAATCGTGGTGGCCGTCACCGCCGCCTGTCACAATTACGGTGGCCTGCTCACCGTGCGCTTCCTCCTCGGAGTCGCAGAGAGCACCATCACTCCTGCGTTCATGTACCTCACCTCCACGTGGTACACTCGTGATGAGATCCCCACGCGCACCGGCATGTGGTTCGCTGGAAACTCGGTCGGTGGTCTTGTTGCTTCCTTATTGGCGTTCGGTGCAGGTCATATCTCGGACAAGATCGGACCGTGGCGCTGGATGTACATCATCCTCGGCGTACTGACATTCGTTTGGGCTTTCGTCTTGTGGCTGTGGCTGCCTGACTCCATCTCCACTGCTCGATTCCTCACGGCCGAGGAGCGACAGTACGCTGGCGACCGCGTCGTCATTGCCGGCACCGGCCGCACGGAGAAGACGCACTGGAGGTGGGACCAGATGAAGGAGTGCTTGATCGACCCCAAGACATGGCTTATCTTCGGCCTGGAGATCGTCTCGCAGATTCCGAACGGCGGCACGCAGAACTTCGCCAACCTCGTCATCAAGTCGTTCGGCTTCACCAGTCTCCAGTCGACGCTGATCAACATCCCGTACTCGCTTTTGACGGCTGGCATCATTGCTGGAACCGGCTACGTCGCCGGTCGCTTCCGAAAGATGAACTGCATTCTTGTCGCGCTCATCGTGCTGCCCTGCATCATAGGCGCCGCCATCATCTATTCCCGCGAGCACGTCAGCAGTGGCGTCCAGCTCTTCGCCTATTTCCTCCTTTGCCCGGGCCCCGCTGCCATGCCGCTCGTCATGTCACTCGTACAAGCGAACTATCGTGGTGTCACCAAGAAGATGACGATGTCGGCGCTGCTGTTTCTGGCTTACTGCGCGGGCAATATGGCTGGACCCCAATTCTTCAAAACAAGTGAAGAGCCTCATTACCAGACTGCGTTCCAGACCATCATGATCTGCTACTCCCTAGTTGTGGTTCTGGCTCTGTGCCTGAGGTTCTACCTCCAGTGGATGAACGCCAAGAGGACCAAGGAGGAAGGATTCGAAGGCAGTGCCGGAGTTGCTGGCGTGGTTGGTGGTGGCAAGGTCATGCAGGCTGATGGAAACGCGACCGATGTAGCGGCCATGGTGGACCAAGTCGAGCTAAAACCTGAGGATTATGAGGATGTGACCGATTGGAAGACCGCCGGATTCCGATACAGGTTGTAGCTCGGCGCATCTGTGCATTTAGGAAGTCGTCCGTCGACGTTACACGAGCGTCTCTCGAAAAACCAAATACGCAGACCGTTGCCAAGAGAAGGGTCGGTTACCTGTCTGAAATTCCGTAGGTCGTGATTGTTTGAGCCGCTCTGTCAAGGTGGAATGTCGTCCTTCAGAGACTGCGTCATTGCTGTCGCCATGCCAGTAGATGAACATCTTCAATCAATCAAAATGACTGGCAACATGATGCTCCACGGCTGATGCATCGCCCTGGAAGATGCCACATACGGGACAAGTGACAGCCTCGGACGGTGCGTTCGGCGTCGGCGCTAAACTCTCATCGACCGCGGCGGCGGCACCACCACCACCACCACCACCACCACCACCACCACCCGGTTTGCCTCTTCCGCCACCTCTCTGTTTCGCTGGTCGTATGTAAGCTTCAAGCCCGACCTCTGAAGATGGGAGGTCCGCCTCATGCTCCTGCCGTCGTCCTTGCCGCCGTCGCGGTGGCCGCCGATCCCCGAAGCCGGCAGGTCCTCCAGATACGTCCAAAGCATCCTGGTCGGCATTTAGTACTGCCTGCTGGGTTCCTGCGTGCGATTGCACTCTTCCGACTCGGCCATCGATAAGTCGCACCTTGATCCCACGAGGATGGTTGCCGCGGGTCAGGACATCCTGTACGGTACCGGAAACCGTGCGGCCGGTGGGCTGATCGGCCTTCAGAACGATATTGACGCTGGCACCGCGAACAACAGTCGCTGTTGTCGGAACTCGGCTCATGACTCGACTAAGCTTTCTTATGGGGTGATGTGTGGTGCTCAGATTGAGATGTAGTTCAGGTAAGGACAGGCTCAGGTTGAAGTAATCGCAGTAAAGTTTGGCCAAAGATTAATTGAGGGCAGGCGCTGGCGCACGGACAATTCGGCACGGCCACTTTACGCGGAAGGACCTAATTAATGATTACTCCGCGATATCCAGATCGGTACGTACTGCTCACGGTGTTGAGTGTGAAATTCACTTAAAATAAAGTACTCCGTAAATCCATAGCTTTCACCTAAGCATAACCATTTTACGTAACCGATAAGGCCGCTTTCCAACCAGTTTGCGCTATTTGAGGCTCTCATCCCCACTCACGACGTACTCACACCTGCCCGCGACGGTATTGAGCATCTTTTGCTACTACCTCCACCACTGTTGGCCTTCTGGCGCAATGGTAGCGCGTCAGCTTCCGGTTATCTTTCCAGTACTGCTGAAGGCTGTCGGTTCGAATCCGGCGAGGGTCGATTTTTGCTGCTCTGGGCTGTCTCTTGAGCCTTTTGACGTCCGTTCGTACGATAAATAGATAAATAGTGACGATGCTGCTTCACAGGCTGCGACTGCGTCTACAACGTGGGGTAAGTGGCTTGGTAAGAACAAGCCTCGCTAAATGATACCAGGCTGAGCCAACAAGCTTGAAGCAGGCCAAGAAGATTATACACCAATATGAGTAGCTTACTTGGACCAAATCGTCCTGCCATATGCTGCTGAACGAGGAACGTAACACGTTCACACACCGAAACTCGATTCACGGTTCAAAAGATCAACATGGCACTGATCTCATGCCTCTATCTGAATATTTAAGCAATGCATCACGCCGCAACATTACAAACTTTCTTTCCCAGCTCCTTCCGATGGAGATGCCGAATCACGAAACAAGTCGCAATGAGACACACGCTGAAGGCTACCATGGTGGGATACCCCTTAGGATACTGCGGTGCCTCGACCTGTTGCCAGATGAGAAGCGGTAGCCACGCCTGGAAGACGTAGGCCATCTGATTCATCGATCCGGTGACAAGCGCCCGTTCCTCGTTGTCGTCCTTGCAGATCTCGTGAGCCCACGCGAACGTCAAACCACTGATTCCGCCGCCTAAGCCAGCAAGAAGAAAGCATGCCCATTTCCACGCGATCGGGATGTTCCACGCTGCCAAGCTGAAGTAGATTACGATCTGCACTACCCCAGAGAACACGATCGGCGGCCACCTGGCGCCCTTGAAGACGGTGTCGGACGACCACGCGTAGATCAAGGTCGTGACCACCACGATGGCCGACGTGATGGTGGGATATGTGTTCACGTCCTCGACGCTGTAACCGGCGCCCTTGAGCCACAGCTGGAAGCCGGGCTGCCCCAGAAGCCCGCAACCATTGTTGAAGAAGATGTACAAGGGCGTCAAGGTCCACAGATGCCAGCTCGTGAGGATTTTCTTGACTTTGGCTTTCGTGAATGGCTGACGCGTTGCGCGTCCCTCGAGTTGCATGCGTCTTTGCGCGAGTGCGATGTCGTCTTTGGAAAGGTACCACGCCTTGGTTATCTCGGGAACATCGGGCAGGAGGAAGAATCCCGCAAGCGCGATGGGCAGGGAGATGACGGTATCGACGCTTTCCATGGTCAGCAATCTGAGTGACATTCAGATAGTCCCCCGTGCTTACATGAACAGCCATTGCCAACCATGCCATCCGTGGACGCCATCCAAGTTGTAGACGGCAGCCATGAGATACCCACTGAACTATTATCCTCTTAGCAAAAGCCTCAACTAGACAGAAAGGCTTTCCGTGATTACCATCGACCCTGTGATTCTGGTTAGAGATTTGGTGACAAGTGTAGGTCTTGAGCTGTTACAGATGCGTACCTATTGAACCACTTGCGTGAAAGATGCACGACCTTTTGGCTAATTCATCTCGTCTATACCAACACCCGATGATGTACTGCATGCCGGGATAGAAGGTGCTTTCTGCCAGACCAATGAAAAACCGAAGGACGTAGAGTTGGGTGGTGTTTGTGCACTTGATCATCAGGATCGTCAAGACGGCCCAAGTCATTTCACATGCAGGAATCCATATCGACGGCCGAATCCGAGTAAGAAGAAGGTTGCTGCAACCGAGCGTCAGCAGCGCTTGCGAACGCCATGCGTGACGTGAGACCTACCTGGGGATCTCCCCTATAACGTAGCCAACGGTCCAACACGTCTGCATATAGTTGAGCTCGTTGCCAAACAGCTTCATGTCCTCCTTCATGCCGGACACGAAGGCGTTGTTGATGTTGATCTGATCCAAGTTCTTGATGAAGTAGCCGAGAGATGCCATGGTGAGAATGACGGCGTCAAGCTTGAACATGAACTTTCTCTCCTCCGGGGACTTGTCCAGTGTGTCCCAGATGTACGACTTCCAGGTCACTTTTGGCGTCTCCTGCACGAGGTGGCCAACCGTCGAATCAACATCAACGGACGTCGGCGATTTCGACCGGGGCGAGTCGACGGCCGCCGTCTTCTCGTTGATCTCAGTGACAGCCATCGCGTCTGGCAGTTTCGAGCCCCAAGAAAGCACAAGCGGAAATAGAGAAATGAACAGATGCAGATGCACGCGTATGTTTGACAGGAGTCCAGGCTCGTTGAAAACTGTGACAGCAGCTATTCGGCTTTATACGATTGAATCAGATTCACACTCGCACGTTTATTCCCGCGCAGAAGGGCTTGTTGTCGGAGCATCATCGGACATGTTCAGCAACGCAACATGAAAATTGGGTTTCCCGCTGACGATGATTCTGGATACGATGGCGTGCTATCTCTCTTGAACACGCGTAGCGGGCAGTATCCGACGGAATCCCGCGAGGGAAGCGAGGTGCAGTGATCATATTTGACAACCTAGTTCACCATCACGGCTCGAAACCAATCAGAAGCATGAGGTCTGTGTTAGGCGCCTTACGTAAGCAGGCCCATGGCTGGGACCCTTATTTAGCTGCCTCTCCCCCACTTACCTTATAGAGAAGGATCATTATAACTATACTATAATTAAACTAGTCTCTTGAGAGTCCTTTTCCTACTCTAGTAGCTTATTTTCCCTTTCTTTTTTATTAATTTATTACTTAATATAATATAGTAGTATAATCCCCTTTATAAGAATTTTTTTAATTAATTTCCCTCTCCTAAGTAATTTTAACCTTAAGGAAAATCCTATAAAGTAATTAATTAATCTTATAATTCTATTCCTCTACTAGTTAAATTATTAAAATTAATTACCTACCTTTATTTAAAATTATAAGATTTTAGGTATTAAGTATTTATTACTTAAAATTCCTTTTTTTCTTACTTATAATTTATATAATTATACTCTTTATTATATAAAGAGAATAATTTTATAACTATATAGAATTAGAATATTAAATATATAGAAATTAATTTAATATAATTTAAATTTAAGACTTAATTATTAAATAATTTATTAAGAATATTAATAATACTAAAAATTTATAATAAATTTAATTATATAATATAAATTAATATTAGAATATTTTTATTTAAAATATACTTTCTTTAATTTTAAAAATATTTATTAAGAAATATAATATACTTATATAAAATATAATTTTTAAAACTTTAAAAATAATTACTTTAAATATAATTAATAAATATTTAATTTCTTTATAAATTAATATAAAAGATTTAATAGTAGTAAGTATATTAAATTTAATTACCCTTATAATTAATATATTAAGGTTAAACTCTTTTATTATAATAAAAAGACTTTTTATATATTAAGTAAATAATATACTTTTTACTTTTTATATAAATATATTTACTATAAGTAAATAAAAGATAGGAACTCCTCTATTTTTAATTAACTCTTAATTTTTATTTTTTTTTAATTTTTATATTTAAAATCCCTCTTTTAATTAACCTAACTTAGTAAATTAACCTCTTAAATTAATTAAATAATTTTAAGTTAAATTAAACTTAAAGGACTTTTATTCCCTAATTTTATAATAATATAAATAGGAATATTATTCTTCTCCCTTTTTAAGCTTTACTTTAAGATTAATTATATTAGAATAATTTATATTAATTAATTAGTCTAAGTTATTCTTTATTCTAATTATAAATAAAGAGAATTCTCTAATTTCTTATTTCTAAGTTTATTTTAATTCTCTAAAATATTTTATATAATTATAGTTAATATATTATCCCTTATTAAACCTTAGGCTCTCTTTAATAAATTAATTTTTATTAATTATATTTTCCCCTCTTATATTAAGCCCCTCTCTAATTTCTATTAATTTAAATTCCTTTTTATTTAAGTTCTTAGAAGATTCTATATTAGTTATAAAAGTTTATTCCTTATACTTAAGAATAGTTAGTGAATTCTCTATTCTAGAAGGAAATTAAAATAGCTTAAATTATACTAGAGGAACTCTTTATATTCTACTTAAACTTATTTAATTTTATAGTTTAAGTTTATTAGAAGTTATTTATAAGTAATTTCTCTAAAATATAGTTATATTTATTTTACTAGGTAATCTCTAGGATAATAGTAAATATTTGGATTTTTAATACTTAGAAATTTAAATTATTATAAATATTAATATATTAATTTTATAAGCCTTAGAACTTAAATAATAGGATAATTTCCTAAGTTTAGTAGTAAAAGATTATTATAATAGAAGCTCTATAATAATTAATTTATATAGTAAGTATTTATTAGTAAGTATTTATTAGTAAGTATTTATTAGTAATTATTAAGTATATTATATATAGATTCTCTAATTTAAAGGAGTTTCCTACTCCTTTTATTTATTAATACTTATATTTTAATATTAATACTTCTTCTCTAAAATATTAAAAGGTATAAGAATATAACCTATAAGGTTAATATATATTCTTTTATAACTATATTTATATATAAAGGATTTAAATAATTTATATTTATTTATATCTTTATGATCTTATATGATATAAAGAAATGGATTGGATATTTGAATTCCTTATAAAATTTGCAGTTGAATGGTATATGGTTTGATACTATATGCTAATACTGCTAAATATAGCTATAATAATCTAATAATAGAAATATGCGTCAAAGCGTACGCTAACGCAGCGCACAGACCACTTCGGAGGTCCGGATCCGCTTGGACCCACACGGACCCACACGGACCCACTTCGGTAGTCCGTAATGGACTAATATGGAGCTCTGTAGAGGTCTAAGTATAATAAGAAGAGGTATAATAAGCTAGAAATATTCCTACCTTTCTAGTTAAAAGTAAGTAAGTAAGACTTTAATAAATATATATCTTTCTTATTCTTATAAATTCCTCTATTCAAATATTATACAATAAATTATTAAAATGATCCTTATATACTATACTCTACTCGATATATTATTATATATATGTGGAAGCTTTACTACTTTATTACCTACTTACCTTTCCGTGCTTATAGGTTATGAGCCTAGCTCACCTAGTAAAGCAATAGGACTACTTAAAAGTAATACCTTCTTATATCTTTATATTTTTATTCCTTATAAGAATACTTTTCTCTTTAGAGAACTACCTTTTATAACCTATGTTGAAACTGAGATTCTTCACACTATTTTAATATTTTTCTATATAAATAAGCTCTATAGAGGAGCTATAACGAATCCTGAACCTATTGATTATAACGATTATCCTTATAAATAACTTATATCTAAGATATCTAAATATCTTTTTGAAAAAGTCTTTATTAATTACTTATATGAAATACCTTATTTACCCGACTGGTTTAAACCTCCCCTATGAGTGAAAAAACAATATATATGAAATGATATAATAAGGAAAAATATACCTATTTAGGTATATATATATAAAGAGAAGGAAATATATAGACTTTTTAATAGTTATTAAAGTTTTTAAAGAATAAATACTATAGAAATATATAGACTTTTTAATAGTTATTAAAGTCTTTAAAGAATAAATATTATAGAAATATATAGACTTTTTAATAGTTATTAAAGTCTTTAAAGAATAAATACTATAAAGAACTACTATTAGTTTTATAATTAGTTTTATCTCTTAAGAATAAATATATTTTATATATTTAAAAAGTTATTTTTTAATTAGAATTATTCTAAAAGTAATTAATATAAACTAGTATATATATTTTCTTATTTATAATGGATTCTTCTAAGATTCTTATTAATAAGTTAATAGGAAGTAAAAATTATATTATGAGTCTCTATATAGAAGAAGAAGAGTTTGAAAAAATAAGTTTAACTCTTAATAATATAACTCCCAAAATAACTACCTCTTTAAGTAATATAGTTGAAAATATAATTTATAATAAGGAAGATTATTCTTATAAAGATAACTCCTTAAATAATATTGTTAAATTTTATTTAGATACTGGAGCTATAATATATGTTATTATAGATTTATCTCTACTTCTTAATAAAATAAATATAAATAAAACAATTAAATAGGGAAAAGTAAATAGTATAATAGTAACCTTAGCTAGTTCTATAAAACTAAATCTCCTAAATAATAATAACTTTTTATTAAATAACTGTTATTTTATACTAGAACTAGGTATTAATTTACTTAGTTAATCTTAGTTAGATAAACTGGGTATTGCTTGTTTAATATGGAAGTCTATTCCTATATTATATAATATTAATACTGATATAGTATTAGTGAAAGGGGGCAAAAGATAAGATTTATACTACTTTAATATAGTAGTTAATAATTCTTCCTCTTTATACTTCACTAAAACTATATCTAATAATAATAATATTATTAATATAAATAATACTTTATTATGGCATAAAAGACTAGGCCATATAAATATTCAAGCATTAAAACAATTATACAAAAATAAGATTATACTAAATAATTATTCTTTTATAGATAATATTTCTTGTGAAGCCTGTATATTAGGCAAATTCATAAATAAAAGAAATAAATTATCTAATAATACAAAAGATTACCTATATTTATATAAAGTTGCTGTAGATATTTGTGGGCCTATTACCCTAGTAACTTATAATAAATATAGGTATTTTATTTTATATTTGGATAAATCTACAAGATTTGTTTTTGGAAAATTATTAAAAACTAAAAGTGAGCTAGAAGTTTATTTATCTTTTATTAAATATAAGAATCTCTATGAGACTATTATATTTAAAATAAAAGAATTTAGTACTAATAGAGGTACTAAATTTAATAATACTTCTATAAATAAAGTATATTTATATAATGGTATTAAATATAATACTATACCCGCTTATATATATGAACCTAATGGTTTAATAGAACGTATTATATGTACTATTGTTAATATAATAAGAACTATGCTTAAAAATGCTAGTTTACTAAATTATTTATGGGGAGAAGCCTTTTTAGTTTCTATATATATATATAATAGAACCCCATATAAATTTCTTAATTATAAAAGTCCTTATGAACTTAAAGAGAATAGAAAACTAGACTTATTATATATAAAAGTATGGGGTAGTATATACTACTATAAGAATAAAGATCCCAAATTAAGAAAACTAGATAATAGAGCTATAAAAGCTATACTAGTTAATTATGGATTTAATGGCTATAAAGTTTATAATATATCTACTCAAAAAGCTATTTGGGTAAGAGATATAATTATAAAAGAAAATAATTTCTTATCTTCTATAAACAATAATAATAAGGATATTAATCTTAATATACCTTCTATAAGTCCACAAAACTATAGCGGTTTTTATAATATGGATTTTAATCCTAGTCTAAATCCAGAAAATAAAACTATAAATACTAAAAATACTAGTAATAATAATATTTCTAAAAATACTATAACTAGTTAAAATATTAATATAAATAATAATAATAAATTAGAAAATAATCCCAAATTTACTATATAAATCCCCTATAAAAATCCAGATAATTATAAGGATTATATTTAAGTAGAAGAAGAAAGTATACTATTTACTATAAATAATTACCCTCAAATAAAAGAAATTTTATCCACTTATAATAATAATAAAAATAAATCTTCTTATATATTATCTATATTAACTCTTTCAGAACCTTCTACCTATAAACAAGCTATAAGTTCAGATAATAATTCTAAATAGATTCAGGCTATAAAGGCTAAAATAGAAGAGTTAAATAAATAAAATACTTAGAATATAATTAATATTCAAAATTATAAAATAAAACCATATATATTAGGTAATAAATAAGTTTATATTATTAAATATAAAAATAAAAAGCCATATAAATATAAAGCTAAATAAGTAGTATAAGGGTTTAATTAATATATTAGTATTAATTATTTAAAAACCTTTAGTACTACCTATAAACTAGAAAGTTATAGACTTATATTACTTATAATAATAAAATTAAACTAGTTTATTAAATAATATAATATTACTTTAGTATTCAATCATACTAATATAGATAAAGATATCTATATTAAGCTACCTACTAGCTTTATTTATAAGAATAATAAACTAGAATTTTCTAGTAATTATTCAACTAAAAGTAATAAGAACTATACTTACAAGTTATTAAAAGCTCTATATAGTTTAAAACAAAGCCCACGTCTTTAGTATATGCATTTAAAAGATATTTTATATAAAATAGGCTTTATAATATTACCTTATAATAAAGGGGTATTTATATTAAATAAAGGAGACTATAAAGCTATATTAGCTTATTATATAGATAATATATTAAGTATAATAGTTAATTAAAAAACTATAAATTATATATATAATAAGGTCTTAAAAATTATAAATATAAAAAAGCTAGGGGTTCCTACTACTTTTCTTAGAAACGAGATTAGTATAAATAAGAAGAATAAAGCCTTATATATTCATTAAACTAAATATATAAATAAAATCCTTACTAAATATAGTAAATAAGATTTATATTCTATTTATACTCCTTATATAAATACTAAATACTTAGTATTTAATAAAGAATAGGCTTCTAAAAAAAAATATATTAAATTATTAATAGTAAATTAGTACTTTATTATATTTATCTTTAAAAACAAGACCTAATATAACTTATATAGTTAATAAATGTATTAAATATATAGTAAATCCTTCTAAGGATTATATTATAGTATTAAACTATATATAAGTATATATAAATACTTTCCCTAATATTAGTTTATATTATAATTGTAATATTGATTTTAATATTATTAGATTTTTAAATTTAAATTAGGCTGGAGATATTAAAAATAGAAAATTTACTTTAGGTTATATCTTCTATTTAGGCCTATATAATATTATAAATTAGAATACTACCAAATAAAAAACAACTACTTTAAGTAATTATGAAGTTGAATATATAGCTTTAGTAAATACTACTAAAGAAACTATTTATTTATATAATAACTATAAATTTCTAATAGAAATAGCTTCTATAAATATTAAAGTATTTATTCCAAAAATACTTATAAATAATCAGGGAGCCCAAAAGCTAGCTAAAAATCCAGAACTCTATAAAAAGAGCAAGTATATATTTATTAAATATTATTTTAGTAGAGATACAGTTCAGAATTCACTTATAACTCTATATTATATAAAGTTATTAGAAAATATTACTAATATTTTAATTAAACTAATTAAAAAGTATATATTTAATATTTTTAAAGATATACTTTATATAAAAGAAGTAGGTTTTTTACCTTCTAATAATAAAGATAATAAATTACTCCCTCTTAGAGATATAGATTTATACTATTAATAATATAAGTTTTCCTACTTAAATTTTTCTATTTTTTTTATATATATTTTATATATATATATTTATATTATATTTTTTTTTTTTATATATATAAAAGTTTTCCTTTAATTAGGTTTTTTCCTTTTATATATTTCTATTATATCTTTAAAATATAACTTCTATAAAAGTTATTATCTTAAGGGGGGATATAAGAATATAACCTAATAAAGTTAATATATATTCTTTTATAACTATATTTATATATAAAGAATTTAAATATTCTATATTTATCCATATCTTTATTATTTTATATAATATAAAAAAATAGATTAAATATTTAAATTCCTTATAAAACTTATAATTAAATAATATATAGTTTAATACTATATACTAATACTACTAAATATAACTATAATAATCTAATAATAGAAATATATATCAAAGCATACACTAATACAGCACACAAACCACTTCGGAGGTCCGGATCCACTTGGACCCACACGGACCCACACGGACCCACTTCGGTAGTCCATAACAGACCAATATGGAGCTCCATAGAGGTCTAAGCATAATAAGAAGAGGTATAATAAGCTAGAAATATTCCTACCTTTCTAGTTAAGCAACAAAGGAAGCAAGACTTCAACAAATATATATCTTTCTTATCCTTATAAATTCCTCTATTTAAATATTATATAATAAACTATTAAAACTATCCTTATACACTATACTCTACCTAATATATTATTATATATATATAGAAGCTTTACTACTTTATTACCTACCTACCTTTCTATACTTATATTAAGTATAGACCTAGCCTTATTTCTTAAGGGAGTTACTAAGGCTAATAAGGTACCCTAGGTATATACTTAAGAATAATTAAATAGTTTTAGAAGCTCTAGTTTCCTTATAAACTTAATATATTAAAAGTTTAAGATTATAGAGTTTATACTATTACTAGGATTAATTATTTCCTAGACTCTATAATTATATATAAGTAACTTAATACTCTTAATTTAAAGTAATTAGTTCTTTAAGTTATTTAGGGGAGTTTTATTAGTAATTTAGGAGGTTAATACTACTATTATAAATATTAGGAGTATTATAATATTATAAAATATATAATAGAAAATTTTTAAATAATTAATACTTATAATACTTATTAAACTATTAATTATAGAAATTAGTAATCTCTATATTATATTATTATTACTATGGAATTATGAGAATTTTATGTAGAGATATAAGACTCACAAGTCTCGTAACTACGGGTCGCGGACTAACTATTCTATGAATAAGTGCCCCCTGAATTTAATAGATATAAAATAAAGACGGGGGAAATCTCTGGGGTAGTTTACACCTCACCTTACCCCCCCATAAAAGCTAACCTTACCCCCCTCCACAGTACTAAACCGCCTTAGGTAGTTGCGCTGCTATACTATATCTAGTTAAGGGGGGGTAGCTAACCTCTAAAAACCTTAACTCTGCCCTAAAAATACTTAAAAAGGAGGGTTAATAAGTACTATATAAGATTATAAATTTATAAGGTAGAAAATTTTTTATTAAATAGGGGTAAAATATAATTTAAATATATTTTAAATACTTTTTACTTATATTTTAAATTTTTTAAATTATATTACTTAATCCTAAAAATAATAATATTATTAAGTAAATAATTATAACTTTTTATAATATTTAATATAATAAAAATAAGTATATAATATAATTATAATATATTATAAAGAGCTAAGAAATTAGAAATTTTCTAACTTTTTATAAAGTCTTAATATTAAAACTCTAATAAATTATTTAAAAATAAAAAAGTATTTAATTATATATTAAATATAATTATAAATTAAAATAATAATATTATTATAAATATTTAGAAAATTTATTTATTTAAAAGAATTAAAATCTAGAATTTAGAACCTTTTTAATAATATTTAATAATAATACTCTAAGTAT